>MU399952.1:0-90616 GCA_022578945.1 Hypoxylon fuscum
TTTTATAAAATTATAAAATTAAAATTTTTTTAATTTAATTTATTTAAATTATTTAAAAAAAATTTAATATTATTTTAAATAATTAATTTAAAATTAATTAATATTATAAATATTTATATAATTATTTAATATAAAAATTAAATTTTTTTATAAAATAATATAAATTAATTAATTTAAAAAAAAAATTTTAAAATATTTTTTAATTAAAAATTTTTATATTTAAATTTAATTTAAATAAATTTTATTATATATTATTTTTATTAATTATTATATATATATATATTAATTTTAATTTATATATATAAATATTTTATATTTATAATAATTATTAAATATTATTAAATATTATTAAATATAATTTATAAAAATATAAAATATAATAAAAAAATTTATTTTTAATTAATTAATTTATATATATTTATAATTTTATTTTATTTTAAATATTTTTTTAAATAAATTATTTTTAAAATTTAAATTATTTTAATTAATTAAATAAAAATTATTTATAAATTATAAATTTATAAAAATTTTTAAATATTAATATTTATTTTTATATTTAAATTATATTAATAATTAAATTAATAATTAAAATTAAAATTAATTATATAATTAATTTAATAATTAATTTAATAATTAAATTAAAAATTAAAAATAATTAAAATAATTAATATTTATAAAAAAATTTAAATTTTAAATTTTTTAATATTTATAAAAAAAAAATCATATATAATTATTATAAATATAATAATTATTTATATTTTTTTAAAAATTTATTATTAATTATAATATTATTTAATTTATTTATTAATATTATTATATATTTTTATATTTTAAATTAATAAAAAAAAATTATTTATTTAATAAAAATAATTATATAATAATAATAAAATATAAAAATAATTTAATTTAAATTTTTTTTTTATAAAATATATTATTAAAATTATAATTTAAAAAATTTATAATAATTTATTACGTTTTTATAAATAAATTTTTAATATATATATATATATATATTATTTTTATTTTTTATAAAACATTAAACTCGTTATTTACCTTATACTCTTCGGTAACTTACAGCGGCGAGCGGAACGCTTCTTTGAAAAAAGAGATTCCTTAAAGCCTGGCCCTGTTCCACAAGACGTAGCCCCATTTGCGCGATCGAGTGTGTAGGCCTCCAATCTTGGGGCGCAATTCGCGTACGCCCACTCCCAGGCGTCTTGTGGCCCACAGTCACGGTCTCGGCCGGGCGTGAACGACCCTTCTGGAGATTGTAGCGGCAACTGCTCACAACTATAGCGTTTAAGGGCCCGGTATAGGAACTTGTCTTTTCGTTCTGGGCCGTTCCTCCGGTAGAGAAGTTGGTGGCGTTCTGCGTACGTCTTCGCGGTGGCGATCCTGTAGACCGAGGTAAGCCCCGAGGACATGATGGCCTGGACTTCTGGGGATGCGTAGTTCAGTGCTGGCTCTACTTCGATACTACCCCATACGACATCGTGCGAGGCGATGTCATCGTATGCTACATCGATCGGTTAGCCTGGTGGTGTATGTACCTGGTTGTATCTGATGGAAGAGAAAGTCGTGTATGCAGCCTAGCTGCTCCGTCTCCCGGGGCGCAAGGGCGGCAAAGAAAGAATCTGTCGTCTTTTCGAACGTGGGCAAATCGCCAGACGAGTTTCCAAGGAGATTTCGAAAAGTCTCGAAGCGGTAGAACGTGCGCTCGATGCGGGCAAGCTCGCTCTCGTTCGGGAGGGGTGACAGGATCTGGACAAAGAGCTTAGCGAATGCTCTCACCGCGGCGCTGAGCTTCGCGATGGAGCAAACTTGGTCCCTAGTGAGAAAATCGGGGACTTGCGCAAGCTCGACGAGGAATGTATCGCCGCCTTCGCGCGTCGCATCTATGCTTTCAACAGCCGCCAGCGCGTCTGGTATCACGTTGATGCCCACATGATTGACCAGGACTCTTGATAAAATACGACGTTTTGCGTTGGTGAATACATCGTGGAGGGTGCGCGAGGCTAAACTGGCCGAGGAGAGGGATGGGAGGTTGTCGATCGCGGAGAGTATTTCGCCGAGCAGCTCGATAGGTAGTTGTCTGAGCCCTCTTGTTGGATACGGTGTATGCGCTGCAGGCGCCTGGGGTTCAGCCATTGATTGAAAGAGAAAAAACGAGGATGGCGATGAAAATGGAAGAAGAAGTTGGCGAAAGGTTAGGCATCTCATCTAAAAATCCCGGGCAGTCACACTATGATTTGAAGGATTTGGTCTTGAACATTGTCATTGACCTTACGACACAGGGAGATAGAAGAGCGAAAGGCGATGCTCAATAATTTCATTGGCTGCGACGACAACAACGCTGCTGGACACCAGAGGCGCATAGGAGGAGATGTTGGATACCCAGAGCCGACACCGGCAGGCTTTTAACCCTTATACGAACAAAAAAAGTTTGTCGGTGATTGATTATTAAAGCTTACCTTTTAATAGTTTTTACAACCAGTCGTATGAAACCGCCTCCGCTCTTAAATACATACGTACCTTAATACGATGACTGTGATTTTTAACAAAGTTAACACGGCCGTTATCACGGGTGGTGCGTCTGGAATTGGGCTTGCACTCGCGCAGAAATGTATCAGTTACGGCAGTAAGTACTACAAATGATTTCATTTACAATTAGTCCGAAACAAGGCTTCTTGCCCCTGAAAGCCAACTCACGACCACGATGTATATCTCTTGCCCAAGGATGGCACTTTATTGACTCGGTATCGCGTAGTGAGGGTGCTCGTGGCGGACTGGGACGCAAAGAGTCTAGATGCAGCCAAGAAATACCTCGGGCAGAACACTGGAACCATCCACATGGAGGTTATACAGGAGTTCGGAGGTATGTATCGTGTCTAATGTCCGTATGGAAACATGGAACCAAGGTATAAAGGCGAGAGCTATTGCTCATACCCATTTTCCAAGGTCAAATTAATCTCCTGGCACTCAATGCTGGAGTAGGAGCTAAGACGTCCTTTGATGGCGCCGAAGCCGACCCGGCAGGGTTTCGGAAAGTCGTAGACACCAATGTTTTTGGTGTCGTCAACGGAATCTCAACGCTGCTACCCTTGATTAAGGAGAAGTCCTCCTCGGCGGATTACAATGCGGCTATCGTGATTACAGGTTCCAAGCAAGGGATCACGAATCCGCCCGGCAACCCCGCGTATAACGCTAGCAAAGCAGCGGTCAAGTCACTCGCCGAGCAACTAAGCTTTGATCTACGTCAACAGCCAAACGTTGACGTGCACCTGCTTGTGCCCGGGTGGACGTGGACAGCACTCGCTGGCGCAGCTTCCGGAGGAGAAAAGCCCGAGGCCGCGTGGACGCCGGCGCAGGTCGTGGACTACTTGGAAGGAAAGATGAAGGAGGGCCAATTCTGGGTCCTGTGCCCCGATAACGACGTAACCGAGGAGATGGATAAGAAGAGGATGTTGTGGAGCGCCGACGATGCCGCGAAGGGCAGGCCACCGCTGAGCCGCTGGCGAGACGAGTTCAAAGACGAATTCGCAGCGTGGATGGCGAAGGATTAGGGGGACACTCAAGCACCTGTAGGCCGTGTTTGGCCATGGCTATGTATTTGGTTGCGAGGCTAGATATCGTGGGGGGGCAATGCTGAACGGATTCTTTAATCATCCGACCTCATTTTTAGCGGCCATCCGAGACCCAGGGGATGGTAGTCATCAAAAATGGTCAAGAAAGACTCCAGACTGTATCTGATGTGATGAAATGAAAGTAATGTGCTCTAGCATTGTTGTCGGAGTAGCTCATTGTCTCCTATCATAACCTGAACGCCTAGCTACATGCAACATAGTGTCTGCCACGACGGCTGCTTGAAACGTCTACTTGGAACGTCTGCTACTTCGCCCTCGATGCCTCGCCGAGTTACGAGTTTTCCGATTTCAACCTATCCGGTCCGAGTCACTATACGTGACCCCCTTTATTCGGCCCCAAAGGCCTCCCATTCCTCGCCTAGACAGCCTGGGGTAATTGCCGAGTTGGCGGGACCGGGTTCGAAGGCATATTGCGGATCTGTTTGATGAGAAACTCGCGTTCGTCAATGAATTGCTCGTCGTCGGTACGGTCTTCCAAGAAGTGAGACAAGAAATTCAGGAGCTTGTCTCGGTTCATGAGCAGGATCTTCTGCACGGCGATGGACTTGTGGGGATTGGCCACGAAGACCTTGAAGACGTGGAAGCCCTCGTACTGCACCATCTTTCGGTCGCTGCGCAAGAGGTTCATGCAGATCTTGAGGTGCTCGCCCCGATCTACGTAGGCGGTCATGACATTATAGTTGGAACGGTCAAGTAATATTTCACCGAGCAACTTAATCGACTGCCGCTTCGTTACGTAGCTGTTGGACTGTACGAGGGTGTGGTTGTACTTGTCGAAGAAGAGCTCGAAGTTTATAGAGAGATACCGAGGAACGAGCTCTTTGTGTTTCGTCAAGAGTTCCTAGAATATATACATCGAGTTAAGATAAGATATCAGGGGGCTCGTGGTAACGACGCGGCTAGACTTACCCTGAAGGTGGTGAATGCGTCGGCTGCCACTTCGAAGGAGCTCTTGTCGATCCAGTCGAAGAAGCGCCAGAAGACCCCGTTGCCACTCTGCGGTCTCTCCCTGTCAATTGCCGTCACACCTTTCAGACTCGAACCTGGCTCTTCACCGTCGTCGTACAGTATGATGGCGGCGGCGGCCTCGCTCTTTAGAACCTCGCGAAGCACGGTACCGGCAGGTGTTGCGCTCTCTTTGTGATCGTAACCCCGACATAGCTCCAGCAAGACCTGTGGCTTGTTGTTGACGACGTAGCTCAATGCGACGGGGTCGGTCTTGGGCGACGCTGTCGGAGGTCGGAATCGAAAGACGTAGGAGAATATGACTTGGGTGTCCTTGCGAGATTCGAAAGGGAGACGATGTAGGTTTTGAGCGAGCAGGAGGAGCATATCTTCTTCTATCAGACCAGTGACCAATTGATATACTTGCTCTGGCGTACTTTCTACTTCTGCTCATTTTTATTTTATTTTAGTATATTACATTTATAGCATTGCATTGAATAGCGTAAAGGGGATGCGCCGAGGCGAGGTAGAGGGCATACCTGGCGTTCCCTGCAGTATGAGCTTCATCTGACTGAGCACCTTGGCCAATTCCTCGGCCTGGACGACGAGTATTTTGATTAGTACATGTAAGAGGTTGAAAATGAAGCTGGACTCACTTTGCCAGGTCCGCCCGCGCTGTCGAGCTTGAGAACATGTTCTCTGGCTTGCTTGGGTAGGTCAAGCGTGTTAGTTCTGGTCCTAGCCCTGGAGAAAAGAAACGACATGGCTGCGATTAGCTATCTAGGTAGCTCATCTGTAGTAAGTTATAAGTGTGAGCTGAGTCGAGCTGAGTTGAGTTGAGATAAGTTGACTTGTGTTAACCTGACTTGACTTGAGTTGGGTAATGTATCGGCGCAAGAAAGGGGGGATCTTTGATTCGTCAATGAATGCAACATGTGATAATTTTTGATCTTCTACACTTGGATTGTCCGTTCGTTATGAATCCCAGAGCTTTGTCTACCGAAACCTTTGTGGTGAGGCTTGGGCGCTGCCATGTGCCTTTTTGCTGGTTGCTGTTTATTGTAAATCCGGGGATCGGAATGTTTATTTACGGGGCTGCATCCTCAGCTGAGAACCACCCCCTTGCACGTTGCACGTTGCGGTGGGACCTACCTATGTACATAGGTATCAATGGCAACCAACACCGAGTTCTCTCCCTAGCAGGCGCGTGCTTCTATTACTTGCATAACTTCATAACTTCCCCAACTGAACTTGGACTACCGTTAACTTAATAATCGGTGATAAGGCTTTGAATACTCCATGTCCAGTAGGAGAGAACATTATAGAAGTTGGATAGGTAGGTAGTAATTATTTTCAAGAGCCTAGCCGTCTGGCAAGAGCTATACGATGTCTAGCGAACCCGTTTCTATATATAATCCCAATTTTAGATTACCAAATATCCTCGAGGCTCTCGACAAGTATCGGTAGAAGCGTCGTCGTCTCATCGAGGTTTTTTCGATGCTTTCTATTGTCTCGTATAAGCCCACCGAGACTTGGGTCGGATGTATGATAGCAAGTTATGCCACTTACCAGAAAGCAATCTTTCAACCTGAGAAATTCGTTGGCGCATTTGTCCTTGTGGACAGAGTTATAATCTGCCACGATGCATTTTCCATACATCGATGCCTATGAACAATCGTGAGCCTCAACGGTCTGTGTGGTGGGGTGGGTGTATTGCGGGAGTCAATGACCTCGGTAGAGCACTGTGAGACTGCAGCAGCAAATTTCTGAATGGGCCGTTGACGTGGTGGCATCGTGTCAAACACTCGTTGATTCCGAATATCACTTGCCAACTACCTCTTCCAAGGCTTTGATAGGATTTTGCGATGTCGATGTGTGTCATTTGCTAACTCGATATGCAATTAACTTGGACAGTTGCTAGATACCTACTTAGGTACGATAAGGCCCCTCTTCCACTACATGTAATAAGTACCTACATACATGACGGGTAGAACCCCCACTAATGCACGCCAGCCTCAACTCAATTGTTCGGGGAATTTACCTTAGGACATAGCCTAGCTTCTTCGACGCGCGACGCGACAAAGTCCTTCGTCCTTCCATCTTCGACACTCTCCAAGCTCTACAAGTTGCGAATACCACCAATTGCAAAATTGCTTCTTTACAAGAATTACCTCATATCCTCTTGGGATTATTGAACGTGTAATCTTTATTCCAGTCATGCTCTTCTTGAATTGAAGACTGACCCTGCGGCTGGCAAGCATCCCCGTTGTTCTGTTATAAAAATAAAATAATACATATAGAAGAAGCAGGAGAAGAAGAAGAAGAAAACTACTAATAAATCCTAAGAAAGGCTATGCTTACGCCTAGGATGGTGGTGTCTCCGTCGCTACTCTATCATGGCCCTCTTACATAGACTTCGGTCGTCTGCCTCTTCCGAACTGTCCGACAATATATCCTCTCAGGAATCTATCCCCGAGGTCACCACGATGGACAAGTACTCGGACGAACGTAAGCTTGTCGACGGCCGAAGTCCAAGTTCCCGACCTTGCTGACCCTCCTTCTGTTTAGAAATCAAGCTTTTATATGACATTGTGGTCCGGGCCGAGGTGATTTTGTCTCAACTTACGCCCTCTTCTCGTCTACCGACTCTTGCCTTGTTCAAGGCTTACGACGAGATCCTACTCGAAAATGGAATGGACCCGGACGATGATCAACATATTAGCAAGCTTGTGTTTTTGGTGGGGGGCGTCAAAAACACAAACTCGCTCTTCGACAAGTTCAAGATAGCTATGTCACGCCAGGGTGTTACCCTCGCTTTTACCGGTGGAGACGCCGACGACCCATCTATCGCAAACGATGCTGCAGACCGCCGTTTTATACTCAGCAAGGACGCCTACGGAGAGAACCCTGCTGTTGTAAACGGCGAGCTCACCACCGATTCTAGTCTTGATGATCTCGACCACGCCGACGACCATTACAACGTCCCCAAGGATCGCCATGATAGTCACTCGAATGATGCTGGTCGTAATGCTTCTAGCGAGAACAATCCTGCTACCCTTTCTAGGATTGAACAACATCTCGAAAGCAGCGCGATTGCTTTTCAGGAAAAACATCACAACAAGTTTTCTGCTGCCACTACCCTCCGGCAATGGCAGACCAAGTCAAACTTCCTCAGCAACCTGTGCGATCAGTTCGGTGCAGCTCGACAAGCTGACTTAGAAGAGGACGTGGGAGCAAAATTCGAGACGTGGCGAGCCATAGCCGCTGAAGTAGAGCAATTACCGTTGTATGCCATCCCTTCCAATATATACTCGAAGCGAATCGAAGAAATCGCAATCAGGGCTCGTGAAATACATGCTTCCAAGGTTGTGCTCAGGCATTGGCGGCATTGTGCTAGAGCGCAAAGCCGCAAGATCCAGACTCTCGAGGAGTCGTCGGACCCTCTCGAGCGTGTCGCGGCAAAGGCGCACAAGAACCTGATGTTATCGCGCGCTTTCGTAAAGTGGTCTAACCGACTGGAGGAAGAGTCAGAAAAGGCGCAAATGGCCGCTAAGGCTTATGAGATGAACTTGAAATCCAAGGCCTTTGGTATTCGTTTGCGCCCCAATAATAATCCGGGTCCGGATGTGATTCACGAAACTCTTGCTCGCTCTAGTGCTTCTCCCGTTGATTTTGCTAGAGCCGATGGTGGTCCTAAGATTGCGGTTCCTGATGAGAATATACTATCTAATATGGCCATCGACGGTGCAGCCGCATCTAATGCCGTGGTGGACGTTGACAAGGGGGTTTCTCCAAACACTTCTGGAAATAAACCCCCTTCCAATGATATTCCTGCCAGTTCACTTGACGAGCTGGACGAAATGGACGAAACAACATCGCTCGCGCGACGACATATCCTTCGGATGCGTTACTACGATGCGTGGGAAAAGTATACGGCCGACAACCTGAGCAGAGTGAGAGATTTCGAGACAGAGAAGGAAGATGAACGCGTTGCTCATACCATCCCCAGATGGCGCTCTCAGAATGCGACAGTCCGCCAAGAACGAGAAACTCTGCAATACAATGCCGACAGAGCAAACTACTACAACAAGGCCATTAAAGTCTTAGGTGTGTGGAAACAAAAGAGTGAAGAGAAATTGGAGGAACACGATGCTGTCCTAGAGCATTATGCTACACGAGCCAGCTTTTACTACAACGCCACCAAGTTGTTACCTGCCTGGCATAACGAAACCAAGCAGGCCGCCCAACAGCAAGAGATTCTCGAGCTTTATGCGAATCGGGCTGAATATTACTACAAGGCTACAAATGCACTTCCTATCTGGAGATGTCAAACCCGACAGAATGCTCAACACGAGGAACAGACGCTCGCGCGCTACGCGCAACGGGCCGACTACTATTACAGGACTCGAGGTACCCTGTTGGCGTGGCATGACCGTGCCAAGAAAAAGCGCAAACAGAGATTCAGAGAAGCACACTTGGAAACCCGGCGCATTGTGAAGAAGGGCATGGGACAACGTTGCATCGCGCACTGGCGTTCCAAGTTACAACCCAACTTGGAACGACATAAGCTAATGGATGAGATTCTGGAAGATATCGTGGCAGATGGAGAATGGAGACGAAATGCGGAAATACTGGATACGTGGCGGGAGAGGGCACGGGAGCGAAAGGAAATGGGCTTGACGAGCGACGCGA
This sequence comes from Hypoxylon fuscum, assembly GCA_022578945.1. Taxonomy (NCBI): domain Eukaryota; kingdom Fungi; phylum Ascomycota; class Sordariomycetes; order Xylariales; family Hypoxylaceae; genus Hypoxylon; species Hypoxylon fuscum. The sequence goes on from MU399952.1 coordinate 9,282, forward strand.
TGGTGAAGGGAAAGATGCTAGAACAATGGCAGGAGCGATCATCATATCACCAAGACCTACGTATCGAAGCCGAGGAACACTGGAAGGAGACGGTCGTACCCCGGGCCCTGAAGAAATGGAATCTCAGGTCGCTCCAACTACCCAACCGGCCGCTCATGGTGGCAAATGCGCTGGAAAAGAAGGATAGGAGGCTGTTGCGAACGGGGTTCGAAGGCTGGTACGGGCGAACAGCAGACAAGCTTGTACCGGTGGAGCTCGCGGATGGAAGTTACAAGAGCGTAGAACAAATAGTGGAGGATGCGCAGCACCAAGCGTCGCTCAACCAAGCGCGGGGCTTGTTGGATAGCTGGAAAGCAGCGGCGCAGAACAAGAGCGAGGTCGTGCCCGTCGTTCAACAGGAGGCCTACACGGCAACCCCGGGGAGGCCACGTCTCTTCCTAGGGCCTCTGGGAAGAGAGACGACGACGCCGTTGGCACCGGTACCCAGCCGAGTAAATTGGCGGGCGAGCGAGACCGCAGCGCACAGAGGGTCACTTGTCGGAGCTAGAGCTAGTCGGACGGGTCGACCTGGGAGGAATCTTAGGGTATCGTGGGCTCAATGATTGATGTGTTTTTTTTGTTTCTTGTTTTTTTTTCTTCTTTTTTTCAGCATCGATGGCGTTATCGTTTTGTTCCTATTAGTGCCTTGTGGTGGAAATTCCGGGATGGAATAGGAAAAGGATTGCATAGAGATACCCGGCGGTTGATCGATTTTGTATGTTTTCCAAAGATACCCCTACCCCTATTTAAAATATGGAATTGCATACTTGAAATCTGAAATTGTGAAATTGCACCTATGTAGGTAGTCCCGCTTATGCAATGTAGCACATGGTATCTGAACGAGCAGGGATTAGCGCGGCCCCGTCCCAACGTCATTTTGCAGGCGCAAAAAGCTAACGCGAATCTCCCCGTTGCGGGCGACGGCATCTGACTAACGTCAATAGCATTAAAGTTATGGAAGCTACCTACGTAAACCTAAGCTAGTACTTTGGGTACTCGGGTTATATCAAACCATACATCAAACCATATCAAACCATCTTTTTTTGATGTGACACTACTTTCACACTTTTTGTCACTTTTACTTTACCATTTTCCTCCAAGACAATAAGTAATAATAATAAGTTGTACATCCATCGCGCCGAAAGCTCTCTCGTGCATCGCAAGGGTGAATAAGTATCCCAACCAGCACCGACGCGAACCTCTCCGTAATATAATATCTATCCTCCCCACTCCCCCCCCAACTCGATTCCCAGATATGTCATTATCGAGCTATTCGTGACGATAGTATGAAGGCAGTCCTTCCAGGCCAGCCCGAAGCTCGTCTTCAAGCTGTGTCGACGGGTTATTGGGATGGCAAGCGCGTCGTCGTGTATATATCCGGCAATGCGCTCGCCATCCTCTCCGATGCCGAAACCATCGTCCAGACCATATACGACGACGACGAGCGGAAGCTGGAGGCTGTCTCGTTTGACGAGTCCTCGGGAAAGATAGCTGCCTGTACCGATACCACGGTGAGGATATACCGGCCCCTGAGCCAGGGCGACTACGGCGGCTCACCTAAGGTTATTTGCCCTATGATAAATTTTTTTTGTTGAGAAAACATTGAGACTGTGGCTGTTCGGCTGATGCGTAGATAGTGGGCTTTGCAAACGTATTTCGAGATCGACCGTGGTACGACGCCTGCTACGCTATCGTGGGGAAGTTCGGAAGAGCTTCTCGTCGGACGATGTTCCCTCTGGCTCTACGATACCACCTCGACCCCGGCTTCTTGCCATTGGCAGCAGGAGTTGGCTAGTCCTGCCAAAGCAGCCAACCTCTCGTACGATTCGTCTTATATTGCATCTGTTGGATACCACGACCGTCTGGTTAAAGTGTGGCGGAGACTTAATTTCGGCTCCGAGGAGGTGCATTTCGAATTTGGTTATCTGCCTCATCCGCGAGCCATCACAAGTATACAATGGCGCAAGCCTTTTCACGTTGACCAAACCATGGAAAACGTCCTCTACACCTTTTGTATCGACAACGTCATGCGCGTCTGGACGGGTGCTGAAGGCCCCGGCTGCCAGTCGCTGCGCCAATGGGGAAAGGTAGATCTAGCTGCTGCCATACAATATGAACCCGGGTCGGTCCAGCACAATTTAAGATGGGCCTTCATCCTCGGGCAGCGAGACCTTGCAAGTGCCACGGAAAGAGCTGTTCAAGAAAGAGGAGATGGTAAGGAGAAAGAGGATATCGCGCTTCAGTACCTGCTGTCCATCGCAAACAGGGACACGGAGATTTGCGTCGTCTTTGATGGGCACGGGAGTATGTCGTCTTGGGCCTTGGAGAACGTAGGCAGCAAATCGAAAGGAACTAGGAACGTGGACAATGTGGCATACGTCAAGTCCAAAGATTTCGATTTTGTTGGGAATTCAAGGGGAAATTCAAGGGGAAATTCAAGGAGCCAACCCCACGTTGAGATGCTCAGCTATTGCAATAAAAATGCCGGCAACCTACACGTGCTGTTTCACCACTTCGACGGCAAGGTCGAGGTGTTCGAGAGCAACGTTGCAGATTTTCTTGACCCAACTTCGCAGGCCAAAAACCGCATGATTCCTCGCGCAACTTGGTCTGGACACTCGGCTTCGGTCAAGAAGATTGTGCGAAACTTCAGTGGTCGTGCAATTGTATCGAGGACCGAGAATGGTGAAAGTATTGTCTGGCGACACGCTGCCGGTCCCCTGCGAACAAGACTATTGCGGCATAACGTGATCCCGGAGAAGCGGCACATCCATCGGATATGCTTAATCAGGGGAGGTAGATTCGTTGTTTTCCTGCATCATGACAGCATCTCGGTCTGGGATTGTGCTTCCTCGGCTCACTCGTTGCTTGCCGAATGCAAATATTCTGTCCGTGGTAAGCCGCTTTGCATCCTCGTGCTTCCCCGCGAACGAGCCGACGACGACTCCGTCGCACACATCGCCACCATCACTTCGGAGCAACAAGGGGTAGTCTGGGAGCTCCATCTACCGTTAAACAACAACAATAATGCTGCTGCTGCTAGTTCACGAATCAATGGCCACGAGAAGTCCCTCCGAGAATTTTGCACTTTCCAGTTAGATGACGCCGGCGACCTTGCCTACGTTCTACCAGTCGATCCTGCAGGTTCCTCTCCCGTTATATCCGGTTTCTTGGACGTATTTGCTCGTGATGTTGCAGTATCGTACACTTTTGGCGGCCGCGTTGAGTTTTGGACCGCCCAAGTATGTCGAGAGCGAAATCGAGTTGAATGGCTTTCCACGTCTTCGATGGAGACGGGCGTCGCAGAACCAGCCTTGGTCAGTGGCAGCACCATGAAGAAAGCCGCCCTTGTAAACAAGACTCGCTCGGAACTAACCATTTGGGATATTCGAGGCGCCCGGTTAGAGTACAAGCAAGACTTTGAGAATCATAATACGGTCCAGGATCTTGATTGGACATCTACGCCTGACTCGCAGTCAATACTTGCCGTTGGTTTTCCCTATCGCATCATTCTCCTCTCCCAGATGCGCTTCGACTACTTGAACAAGGGTCCTGCTTGGGCACCCATCCGCGAGATCAATACCCGAGATTTCACACCTCACCCCATCGGAGACTCGACCTGGCTTAGCGGCGGCAACCTGATCGTCGGCGCAGGCAATCAACTGTTCTTATATGACAGGACCTTCGAGACGACTGACCGTCTCATCTCGAGTGCTCGCGTGCCTCATCGTAAAGATGGAACCAGAGACTTATTTGACATTATTCAAAGGCTAAACGGCCCGTTGCCAGTTTTCCACCCTCAGTTTCTCAGCCAGTGTATATTAACGGGAAAGCATGTCCTGGTCCGGCGCATTCTACTAGCTCTAAACCACACATTAAAATACCACGTAGAGGGTGACGTGATTGACGATTATCTAGGTCTTGACCTAGCAGACTTTTACGCGAGCAAAGCAGTAAGTAACATGGCCATTCCTCGTTCAAGATTTCATTGACTAAATCTTTAGGCGCCTATGTCTACTAACGGGAATGACCCGTCGTATCTTGTGTCTCCAATGTCATTTGACGACAACGAGGAAGTCTTCACCGAGGACATTGCTTTGGCCATCTGCGAGAAGTTACAACGAATAACAGTACCGCAACTATCTGGTCACGAGCAGATTCAACTGCTCGATATCGTCGAGTGTGCCGGGGTGGTAGAAAAACAACGTCGCTCGATGGATGAGAATGGTGCTAGGTTCATGCTATTCTTCCGGCAGCATGCGCTAAGAAAGGGGAGAACCAACGAAATTCACATGTCGTGGAGGGAAATCAATTGGGCTTACCATTCCACCAGCCAGGATATACTGGCAGATTTCGTGTCCCGTCAATATCATAACACCGTGCTGTGGGAGAAGGCGAGGGAGAGCGGCATATTCATGTGGCTTACAGACGAAACCGCCGTGGTATGTTCTACTACTCGAGTCCTATCCTTCCTTTTTCTTCTTTTTTTCTTCTTTTCTTTCTTCTCTCTCTCCCTAACAAACCTGCAGAGAGCGCAATTTGAGATCGTAGCCCGCAACGAGTACGCCAAGAGCGAGGTGAAGAACCCCGTAGACTGCAGCCTCTTCTACCTGGCCTTAAAGAAAAAGGCTGTTCTACAGGGCTTGTGGCGGATGGCAAGCTGGAACAAAGAACAAACAGCGACACAACGACTGTTAGCAAATAATTTTGAAGATCCCAAATGGAGAACAACGGCGTTGAAGAATGCGTACGCTTTGCTCAGCAAACGCCGTTTTGGTATGACTCTCGATGTGTCCATACCTAAGCCGAGTAGTACTAACGTGACGTGCAGAATATGCCGCTGCATTTTTTCTTCTCGCAGACCATTTGCAAGATGCGGTAAACATCTGCCTAAACCAGATCAAGGACCTTCAGCTCGCTATTGCCATCGCAAGGGTGTACGAGGGCGACAGTGGGCCGATACTGAGAAAGTTACTCGAAAATGAGGTCCTTGCTATTGCAGCCCAAGAAGGCAACCGCTGGCTTGCTTCGTGGGCCTTCTGGATGTTGAACCGAAGAGATATGGCGGTTCGCGCTCTAATTGTGAGTACTCGTCCAAATTTCAACCTCGAGTATGGGAAGCTCGGCTAACCTCCGCCCAAGACCCCTGTTTACACACTACTCGAAACACCGGTGTCCCCAGACAACCTGAAAGCAAAACTCTTTCTAACAGATGATCCGGCACTGATCGTACTATACTCCCAACTTCGTCCGAAGACGTTACAGACACTTCGTGGGGCGTCCAAGGTAATGCCGAGGGCGGAGTGGGAATTCGTCTTGCACAACGCCAGACTCTACGACCGTATGGGTTGCGATCTGCTAGGCCTCGATCTAGGTATGCTATCGGTCCCACCCTTACCCGTACTTCGTTATGACAGGCGGCTGACTATAGACTAGTTCGCAATTGGGAGTTCCTCCGTCACGCCCCGTCGACATCTCTGGATCTTGGTGGAGAGATCGACCCCAGAAAGCTACTCCGACGTCGCAGTTCGTTGGTCGTGCAGGACATGCCAATGTCACCGGCAGCTCCAGGGGATATGAAGACTGGAGGCCATACTGTGAAGCCTCCACCGAGCGTATTCGAAGAGCCGGACGCAAATTCACTACTGGACAGCTTCGGTTTCTAAACTGTCCGGGACCCTGGTGGATAAGCTAAAGGGTAGAGGGCCGACTACCTGCATTACGGTACATTAGCTTTTAATTTCGCCCGCATATCTAAGTAGGCTACGGCATGTGTATAGTGTATGTTATATGTGGTGGCATTATACCTGGAGGGTGTACCGTCTAGTATGAATTATTCTTACAAACAAGTTCTTACCAAGGTCTCACGTTACGTGAGATATGGGCTGCCGGTGTCTAAAGGTATGCCGGCGGGGTCTAAGAATGCCCCATTCGGATGACGAAGCCCGGATGGGTGGTATTAGTCAACACCCGAGCCTAGAATGAGATACAATTGGCTACTCGGTGCCAGATCTTCAACTATCCCAGGCTAAGCTCCGAATGCAACCGGACATTAATGCCTCTATCCCTTCCGTACGCCGCAGCGGCAGCTTTTTTTCTTGTTCTTGTTCTTGTTCTTTTTAGCCAATCAGGCTCGCTCACACGAGGACCTACGACTCAAGAGAATATTCGTTGAGTCGGATCAACATCTAAGTCGCCATATGCATATGGCGCTCTAGGGGATGACTGTATGACCCGACCTTAGATCGCTCGTGTCTGTCTCCGAACAATGTCGGAACTTGGGCACACAATATGACCTAGGTGAAAACAGTGACATGGAACATAGAGCGATGTAGTGTGTGGATCTCCTAAGCATATCCCTCGACCCGATTTTTATCCACTACATTCGTGCGGCTCTTCCAAATCGTGAGAGCAAGGTAGGTCGGGGACAAAGAGTTTCTCCTTAGCTTAAAAGCCCTTCTCGCAAAGAATTTCATATTCAATCGTATATGGATATATATAATCTAGTTCTCTCACCTCCTCTTTCCCTAAAAACTTGACTACTCCTATGACAAATTACGTGGCCTGTTCACAAACGCGCATGCGATCATGTCTACGAAGATGCTCTTCCCAGACTTGCCCAGGAGTGGTATCAAGTTCCCGGCATCGCCCATTACTGCTGCTGCCTTCGAATACACGAAGCAGCACACGACGGAGGCGACCTACAACCACTGCGTGCGCGCCGCCTACTGGGCGCTGCTGCTAGCGAAGAAGCTGCCAAGCTTCTCTGCGTCGTCGTCGCTCCTCAACCTCGAGACCGTCGTGTTAGCCAACGTGCTCCACGACATGGGCTGGGCCACGACGAAGGAATTGCTGTCCAAGGATAAGCGGTTCGAGGTAGACGGCGCGAACCTCGCGCTCGCGTTCGTGCAGCAGTACAGGAAGAAAGGGGGCGAAGGAGGAGAGAGCTGGGATCATCACCGCACACAACTCGTCTGGGAGTCTATAGCCCTGCACTGCACGGGGTCCATTGCACTGCACCATCCTTCGCCTGAGATTGCGCTTGCGCACCTAGGCATCATGACGGACTTCATGGGTCCGCTATTCCCGCCGGGGGACGGCACCGTGGTCACGGAGGACGAGTACCGCGAGGTGGTGGCGCACTTTCCCCTCGCTGGATTCGGGCCCGACGGCGTTAAGGAGATCATGTGTAGCCTGTGCCGCGACAAGCCCGAAACTACGTACGATAACTTCGTAAGCGCGTTCGGGCTCGCGTACGGCATCGATGGGAAGGGAGAGGGAAGGGAGGAGTATAGAAAGGCGATGGAGGAACAGGAGCCTACTAAGAAGTTACTCGCAGGCTTAGGGTACCTAGAGAATTTGCTCGAGGAGAAAGCTTGAAATTGATTCTGTATAATGTTTATGCGACGATATATATAGGTACCTATCGTCACTCCCTCTAATAGTATCCTGGATACCTCCAGAATTTGATACGAAGCATCTAGGGATATTAATGTGCATCCATGATAGAGAGGCTTCGGTGTGGAACGATTGTGAAATTGTAATTTCCTTTAATTCCGAATATCGCAACCACTCTTCTTGGTTACTTACCCCGAGCCTGGCGGTTACTATCATCTAGGTTCTAGTTCTGGCTCATGATGCCGATGATCTTTTATTCGTTCAATCGGAGCAAAGGGGTCTATACTCAATCTTCCCGGAGAGAAAGGGAAATGGCACGTGGTCGTATCAGTTTCTCTCCCAGCATGCCTAGGGACTGTGCCACGCAGAACGCCCCGAAGCATGCTGAGTGCGATTCGCGGCCATAGCCCGAGCTTCGCATAAGGTAAATAGGGGATTTCAATTATCATCGACGGTACAGCAAAGCTACCCTACTTACCTTGGTCCCATGGTAAGGAAAATAAGAATACAACTATGCTAAGCCGGTCGGAGCGGAGTCTATCTATGAAAAATAAAATCCCGGCTGCATACTGCGGATGATGCCTTGCGTAATACCATATGGTGTGCTCGTGTATAAGACCCGGTCAAGGTCTCTCACGATGGATTTATTCTATTCTACACAGCGAGTTTGTGGAATAGCCCAACTCTCTGTGGATTTTCTGAGTGTCTAAACTTTTTCATTGCTTGAATCGAGACTTCCTAGGGGAGAGACAAACAATGAGATTCGGATTGTTGCTGGCCTCCTTATTGGGATTGGAAAGCGGTCCAATTGGGATGGACGGAGCACTGACAACGGCCAATGTGCCTGCAAAATTCCTCGAAGATATCTACTTCGTCGGTCACGTACCCCTGATGGTTCTACAAGTTGACCCGCGGATCTCATACGCCCTCTACGTTCCCAAATCGCATTACAATCCGGACCCCAACAATAATGGATCGACCAACTCGACAGCCGTGAAACTCCCCCTGTTAGTCTACGTCCACGGGACTGGTAGGAATACCGTCGCGATCTATAACGAGCTCGTCCCCTTTGCCGACTCGACTCCTTGCGCCATACTAGCGCCAGTATTTCCCGCCGGCATGGACGGTCCTAACGATATCGATTCGTATAAAGAACTCCAGTCGAAGTCGCTTCGTTCTGATCTAGGGCTCCTATCTGTCCTCGAAGAAGTCGCTTATCGCTGGCCTGGAATTGAGACTGAGAAGGTATTCATGATGGCATTCTCGGGGGGCGGTCAATTTGCCCACCGCTTCCTCTACCTCTACCCAGGGCGGCTGGCTGCTATAAGTGTGGGAGCCCCGGGTCGTCCCACATACCTGGACGGCGGGCAGGACTGGCCTGTAGGGGTCGCAGATGTGGAAATACTGTTTAACAAGACAGTTCATACCGACCTCATTGGAGATATCCCCATCCAGCTTGTTGTGGGTAGCAAAGACGTTGAACTTCACGGCAGCCAGGAGTTTTGGGAGTGGGAGCGCGAGGTTTTGGGTAGCGGCGGGCTGCCACCTATGAATGAGACCAGGCTTGAGTCGATGAAGAAACTCCACGCGTCTTTGGAACAGGCAGGCATCATGTCCCAACTTGATATCGTCGAGGGTGTAGCTCATAATGAAACTGGTGTTCGTGAGACTGTCCTGCAATTTTTACAACCCTGGATTCAGAAGAAAGGATGATAGGAAAGCCTGGATGAGGACAAACTTACTTGATCTCTATTCCTATTGGAGTTTGAACCAGACAACAAATTCTACATAATGTTTGATATAAATCGCAGTGCCACGAATAACATCTACCAGACCCATGCTATGTTACGTTCCTACTGGGTATATAGGCTACCTATTGATGATATTGGAACAAATGTTAGGGAAGATGGCCGGAGAGCCATGGTGGCTCTTGAATCAATAGTGTGTGAGAATAGAGGCCGAAAGTATCTACATTGTCCCTAGTAGAGACGTGCAAATTAACTCGTTACTTTCAGGGGAGCTCGGTGATTGCTAAGATCATCCTGTAGGATTACCCCGTCTGAGCATAGGGTCATCTCGACAAAACCAATGACATCCTTATCATCTTGTTCGTAATATGTATGTTACGAATAAGTTATCTAGTCTCATGTATTGCCGGCGGCCTCAAGCTGGATGTTAGACAGTTTCGGTTGGGCATGAACCAGTGTCGTATAAATTCACGAGGTTTGTTCCCGGCTATGGTCCCAGTGCCCTGGTTCACTAGTGTTTTGTTTGAAACACACTGAAAAAAAGACATGCTTATTACGTTCGAGGGCCACCCGAGCTTCCTAAAATAGCTGAGCTAAATATTATTCGTGCTAATTCGACTTGGTGCTACCACTAAGTAGGTTCCCTAGAGTGTTTCAGTTAGTAAATGATTAAAGGGGTTATCCTGTGACTGATTCTATTCGTGTCTCAAGGGGAACAATTGAAAGATCTTGACTTAATTACGTAGCGAACCTGTCAAGCGTAATTTTTTATATACAGGAGTGGTCATCATGTAGCTAGGACAAGGGCAATGGACGCTATACTAGGATACATAGAACTCGGTGGACGGCATCGTAGAAGTGAAAGGTGCAGCCTTCTTCGAGGTCTAAGCTCCTTGCTATGTCCATCTGCTGCTATACGTGTAGCCAGAAGTTTTCTCGGTCGTCGAAATGCCTCCTTTGATACGTCTTATCGTGTCCCTGATAGCTTCGGCCCAGGCCCGAGATGTGCCTAGCAATGTGCGGAACTTCTACAATTCGGTGGTGAAGCAGGTTAAATGCAATAAGCCTCTGGCAACGGGTTTCTACGACATGAAGAATAGCAATGACGCCAGTGAGTCAGGTCCAGATTGATCATGGAATAGTCCTCTGAAACCGTTGCTCTAGGCTTCGTTTACTGTGGTGACCATATAAACGACTACGGAATCATCTACTTGCAGGGAGGAAATGGAAAGCTGGCGAACATGGACATTGACTGCGACGGAAATATTGAAAAAAACAACGACGGTCGCTGCGACAATGCTCACGACATCCATAGCAGGACGGCTTTCAAGAGCTATGTATCAGCGTATAGCAATGGCGTCCCGGACTTGAACCCCTTCGTGCACGACTATGTAGTTTTCGGCAACACTAACGCTGCCAACAGGCCTGATTGGCCGACTTTCGACCCTCGTGACCAAGGGATGAAACCCCTGAGCGTGATGGCAGTTGTTTGTGGGAACAAGTTGGTATGTGTCTTTGTCTTTGTCTCTCTCTCCTCTGGAATAAATAAGCGGATCTTCGTGGTTGACTAAAACGTAGATTTACGGCATTTGGGGCGACACAAATGGTGTCGATGGAGACAATGCTAGGGTCGGCGAGTCTTCTATCTCGATGGGTACTCTCTGCTTCGGCGATGGCGTGAACGGCGAGGTCGGCTACGATGAAGAGGACATCCTATACATCGGGTTTATTGGCGGCGGTGCTGTGCCGGGAACGGCGGCGAAATGGACAGCGGACAATGAGACCGATTTCGAAGCGAGCATCAGAAGCCTAGGCGACAAGCTCATCGAGCAGATCGAGGCTTGATTCTGAGCTGACCATCGAGCCCCCTTCCATGTTTCCGATAGGTTGGTCGATGACGGGATGCTGAAGTTCGACTCTGCACACTCGTAAGACGCCCCTCAAACCGAGACGCGCTATGTCGGATACACCCGAGATCAAGGTTTGGATCCCCTAAAGCCAATTGCGAGGGGTCAACTACATGTAGCAAGTAGGGTAAAGGGGGTGTACACATCAACGTCAAGTTGAAGCCAACATCTCATACAGATGGCGGATGGTTTGTTTAGTGTAGGTATATGGATTAAATGTATGCATGAACTTATTGTGTGCAAGATGCTAATTCGGCTGGCCTGCTTCTATTCCCCCTAAATGAGACATGGGCTTGCCTGGCGTGTTATCGGCACTCTGGGCATTTCGGGTTCATTGGACGCTCAGACGTGGGACGAAGCCTTGACGAACATGATCATGCTAAAACCCATAGCAAACCCCCATACTACAGTCCGGAGCGGCAAGATCTTCCGATTCTCCTGCCCCCAGATGTATATCCACGTGTAGAACACGCGGCTGGCTAAATACCCCAGGGACGAGACATTCATGGTCTCCGCCGAAACGCCAGCAGCATTGCCAGCCGTCACAGCCGCAGCATATAGCCCGAGAGTTTCAAAAGCATTGGCCCCCGCTGCTTCGGCGCGTTGGAGTCGAAGTCGCAGCTGGATTATTTGCGTTAGCGATGCCGCTGCTCCTACCACAGCGTTGCTGCAGGTGTTAGTCTACATGGCATCGGAACTCACCTTTTTGTCAATCTCGGCGCTGTCGAGTCTCGCGGCGAATGTGCGCGGGTTGTTGGGGTCGAATATCTTGCTGCCTGGCCCCGTGAGGCCCGAATAGACTCTCGGTAACAAAGCCTACGCAATAGTTATTAGTGAATGAGTGTCCCGTCTACCTACCCATCCATCCAATCGGATTGAAATCAAATGCGCGACGGGGAAAGCATGGTGCTCAAGAGCAAGCTTACCAGGAAGAGTGCCGCTGGAATCTAGACCGAAATATTAACTCAGAGTTCTCAGTTGGGGGTCTAGACACGACCTTTACTGACTGTTAGGTAGGATATATTTTTTTCGAGGCCGATGTATGAAGCCATTGTTGCTGCTGAGCAAGTGTCTTCTACGTATTTAGGCACGGATCTGCTCTGAAGTTAGTAGTGGAAATCTGTTGCTTTATATCCATGTTACTGACGCCAACGTCGCCGGGTTTTATTAAGGTTGGGTTATGGCGCTAAGGAATTGGACAACGAGAAGTGCGATCCTCTTAGACGTTGAAGCCTATTGGATCTTGGTTCTGGCCCGCAAAGGTTCCTCGCCTTCCATTCCTAGGAAGTGAGGTTTACAGCGGGTAAGGCTATGCGCGCTAGATACTTACGCAAGCGAGCCGAGGTGGCGGAGCTCCCGATATCACATCTAAACATCATACTCACATACATATCAATTATCTAAGCCTAACTGGATGGAACTTGGTGGATAGGAATAGATCAGTATGAACTATGTAATTTCCCTAGAGGTCCCACTTCGCCGGAAAAATTCACTACCATAGGTGATCCACTGATCGGCCACCCCCCACTTCGGCCACCCTGTTTCCACCAAAACTCACCTATTTTATTTATATATTCCTCCACCATCTTGATAGGTAGGGATTCGTAAAAATTAAAAGATATAATATAATAATTACTTTTTATAAAAATAATTTCGGGTTATTTTTCCGATTTTTATATATTTTTAAATTAAATTTTAAATATATATAAAATATATTATTATTTTTATATTTAAATATATATTATATATATATTTAAATAAATAATATAAATTATTTATTTAATTTAATTTTAATTTATATTTATTTTAATATTATAATATAATAAAAATTAATTTTTTTATATTTTATATAAAATATTAATTAATTATTTATTAATTTTTTATAATATTAAATATATTTATTTTTAAAATTTTATAATTAATTAAAATAAATATAAATAAATAAAATATTAATTTTTATAATATAATTTATTTAATTTTAAATATATATAAAAATTAAAAAAAATTTTAATTTTTATAAATAAAATTTTTATTTTTATTAAAATAAATTTTTTTTTATATAATATAAATTATATATTTTATTTTAATAAATTATATATATTTAATATAATTTAAAATTAATTTATATTATTTTTATTAAATTATTTTATTATAATAATTAATATTAATATATATTTTTATTATAAAAATATAAAATATATTTTAAAATTTTATAAATTTAAATAAATTATAATTTATATTTTATTTATTTATATATTATATATTATAATATTTAATATATTTATATTAATTATTTAAAATTATAATTTTAAAATAAAAATAAAAATAATAATAAAATTATTTTTAAAATATTATTTTTATATAATAATAATAATAAATATAATTATTAATATTATAATTTTTTTTAAATTTTATATATATTTAAAATAAATAAAATATATTATAAAAATTAAAATTATATTTATTTATATTTATTTTAATTAATTATAAATTTATAAAAATAAATATATTTAATATTATAAAAAATTAATAAATAATTAATAAATATTTTATATAAAATATAAAAAAATAAACTTTTATTATATTATAATATTAAAAAATATATAAAATAAAAATAAATTAAATAAATAATTTTTATTATTTATTTAAATATATATATAATATATATTTATATATAAAAATAATAATATATTTTATATATATTTAAAATTTAATTTAAAAATATTTAAAAATCGAAAAAATAACTTAAAATTACCTTTATAAAAAGCAATTATTATATTATATATCTTAAATTTTACAAATTCCTACTTATACCACGGCTACGCTACACTTATCGGTGTAGGTCGCCAGTAAGGGGCCGTATGAATTTTAATACTTTAACCATACTAGCTGATTTCAGCTTTTCCAACTCCTCCAGCCATACTGGCTGGTTCCAGCTATCCCAACTATTCCAGCTATTCCAGCCATACTGACTAGTTCCAGCTACTCCAGCTATTCCAGCCATACTGGCTGGTTCCAGCTTTTCCAGCTTTTCCAGCTACTCCAGCTACTCCAGCTACTCCAGCTACTCCAGCTACTCCAGCTACTCCAGCTACTCCAGCTACTCCAGCCACTCCAGCCCTACTACTCATACTGGACCTTTTGCTCCGGCCGGGTAAGCCCAGGCTAATCATCATTTTTCTATGTTCCTGCCCCAATTCTGATAAGGAATGTAAATTTTCGATTGGGTGCATCCTCTCATTAGTGCGACCTTGGCATGCACCTTCATGCACCTCCCACGAATCATACTCTTTAAATTCTTTCCCAACCAATAAAAACGCTCCAGATAGCAGGGTACAAAAATTTCCTATTTCGGAGAAACTAACCTGTTTTGTAGCCCTCTCAACTTTCTACTCTTTTTGATGCATCATTGACGTTATTTCATTTCATTACATTTCATAAACAAGTTTATTTCATTACTGAAATTCATACGGCCATAAAGGTGGTGGAGGAATATATAAATAAAGTAAGTGAGTTTTGGTGGAAACAGGGTGGCCGAAGTGGGGGGTGGCCGATCAGTGGATCACCTATGGTACCGGAATGAAGAAGGTGAGGTAAGCCGGCCATCGCTTTCGCCCGCAGACTGTGAGAGGCCCGAAGAGTGGTCAGCCAATAATGCGCATCTTGCATCTAAGAGTGTCGAAGGATTTTGGCCCTTGCAGCTATTATTGGACCTTTTGGCACCTACGTTGCATACCTACCTGCTTGCAAAAACAAAATTTCACATGTTGTCGAAGACCACAGGGCTGCGCCCTGATCGTCATGATGATAGTCGAATTAAAGGGTAAGATTATGAGCTTTTTGCGCACCCTTTGCGACGTGCGTTATGTATTGCGTATAAACCCGGAAATGGGACCTGAGTGCTGCAGATAGGATCAATCTGGAGCAACTAGATGACCGAGGCTAATCTGAACCAACGTGGATTAGGTCATGTTCGACATCGGACCCATTTCCGGCATCAGGGTATCATAAGCTGTATTCTCGTTTTTACTAAGAGAGTATAAGTATACTTGTTCTTTTTTTATTTTACAAAACCTCCTACGCCTAGCATATAAAGGATTATCGGGTTATCACGTCTATGAGAAATCGCCCTGACCCCAATCTCCCCATAGATCATTAAGGTCTGAGCCGAGCATTTCGAAATTGAACTCGGGATTTGGGACAGGAATTTGATTCGAATCTGACGATGAAGGCATTAGCCACGGCATCGAGAGCGGCATGCCGTCACGTGGCTGATATGGCGTATTTGCCATCTGCATAGTGGGCGTCGTGTCCATCGGGAATGGGGTGATGGACTTAAGTGACCATTAGCAATTTGATCCCCGGGGACGAAGGAGCAGGTATCTTTACTCACCTTAGCTCGGCTAATCGGATCCTGAGCCGAATGCGGTGAAGTAGTATGAGACGGGTTAGGGAAGGGTGGAATTTGGAAGGCGAGCAGCTTGTAATGCAAACTGATGAACCGTTCGGCGGCGGACGCTTTGGCCGCCTCGGAAGTTTTGATGCCCATGTGAGTCTCTAGAAGACCGAAAGCAGCACACATCGATGAATAACCCCACGGGTCATTATTGCCGCATCTCAGCACGCGGTCTTCCTTCATCGCAATGCACCTCTCAATCAGTCGAAGAGTCTCTTGTGCGTTTGACATAATTAGATTCATCGAGTCTATTCATATATCGTCAGCTCCGGGCCAAAGAAGAATGCGAGGGACGTCCTTACCTTTGGGTTGATGCAGCGTGATATTGCAGAGATTGATGACGGAATTCATGGTGTCTTCGCGAAGGAAATACAACGTTCTGATCCCCTTCTGGAAGAGACGGTCGTGCATCATCACGATGTCGCGTGCGGCAGTGTAGTAGATGAGTTCTGCTACTTGGTATTTCGAGTTGAACTTTCGCAGTTTCAAGTACGGCTGGCACAGGGGGATAAGATACTGCCTGAGTTGGAGATGCAATAGCGTGTGAGCTAGTATAGGCTTCTGAGAGAATTCGATGTCCTTTTCAACTTCCATGTCCCACGGCGGTAGCTGGTCGATCTCGTGGGTAATCATGTCACTGTATTGTAGGACTTGCTCCCACTCTAGGTCTACTGGCGGACCAGTTAGTATCTTGGTCAACTCAACCCGAAGTGCGAGACTTCGGCGGCTGAGATGTTGAAATGAAGAGGAGGTGTATTCATTTGGTGGGCGCGAAACCGGAAGATCGTGTGAATGTTCGTCGAAACTCTCGTCGTCAATGTTTTTAGGGGCGTCTACATCGTTATGAATTGAGCTCATAAGCGTTGGAAGTCCTTGATCAAACGATGCCTGGACGTCAAACTCGACCATCGTTGACCATAGTCTTCGTCGCATCTCAGCGAAGTAAGGTGAGATCTTAGCTGTCGTATGGTCGGGGTCCTGGTGGAGTCCCACGGTAATACCGTCGCGGATCATTGTTCCAGAAGTCGTCCAAAATCGCTTCTTCTTGATGATGTTGACTCGCTTAGCAAGGTAGAGAAGACATGCAATTTGGTAGTGAACAAGCTTGCGGTGTTTCTGGCTTTGCCGCTCGTACCACTCATCACATGCCTTGACAATCTTCTCGGCCATCTGAATGGAGCTAGATTTGACGCCAACAAATTTATTGGATGCTTGCATGTCCATGCAACAAGAGACCGCAATCATGCCTAGAATGAGGGCAGTGAACGAGGCGTTCTTCGTCTTCGAAGGGTCCCAGAACGCCTCATACTCGGCCCTGAAAGTGGGTATGTGTATGATGCGATGAATCTGCTCAAACTGGTCTAGGTAGACAGCGACAAGGGAGTCTGTCTCCTCCTTAGAGGGAAGCAATGACTCTAGGACAACATCTGACTCGGTGAATTTCTTCTCGCGGTCCTCTTTTCGCTTCCTACGATCCTTCTTTTGGATGTTGAGGGGCTTGAGCCACTCCTCGGCTGTCTCTCTCATAAAGTGAAATATGCCGGTGAGCTCCTGCAGGGAGGACCAAGCATTATGTGGTCCATAGTACTTAGTCTTGAAGTTGTGTCCCCGCAGGGTTGCATATTCAGGCTCGTGGCAATTTTGCGGGGTATTTGAGGGCACGGACTGGCCGTCTTTAGTTGAGTCCTTGAGAGTCGATGGTGATGCTACAACGGTGCTACCATCAAGCGAGGCTTGCTTTGATAGGGTGCCTCTCAGTTGAGCAACTTCCAGCTCAAGCCGACGGATTCTCTCGTGGTCACGGGCGGCATCTCTGAGAAGCGACGGCTCAACTTCCCGTCGCACCGGTGAGGGGTTCACAGATGGACGACGAGCTTCAGATCCGAAGGTTACCGGAGGAGCAGCAGGTGCAAAAGACATCTTCTCCGATGCTGGGGCCGATGTCGAGCCAGGCCTGGACTCATAGGTGCACCTATCGGGCGTACCGGACTTGATGCAACGGTCACAAGGCAGCTCCCTCGAGCACGAGAGCTTTCGGCGACGGCACTCTAAGCACGAAAGACGGACTCTTTGACGCTTCCGGGAAGGGCCTTGTTGATGTTCTTCGTGGTCATTCTCATGGTCGTGCTCATCATCGTCATGCGAATGCATGCTACTATTGCTAGCTTGAGCGTCGGCCATGGTGGCGGAAGTAAAACCACGTAGATAGGGTACTGCACGCAAGTTGGCCAGGCCACGGGAGAGATCGAATTTGCTAGATTGATAAGATCAATGAAGAGCATTCAGATTAGTTGGGTTTGTTACATACCTCGACATTTGGGACACTGAAACGAACAAAAAAAAACACTGGACTTTAGGGAAGTAAGCAGCTCGGATATCCGAGACCGAGATCTCGGACTTCGGAATTAGATGGGCTCTGGGCGGACTGTTACTAGGCGTTGGATGCACTACATTAAAGCCATGACGTGGGAAAAAGTTGTCTGATCTTACGACTTTTCTACTTTTATTGTTCCGAATAAAAAGTCCAGAGTTGTCGCGCGCTCTCTCTCTCTCTCGGCTTTTGAACAATGCAATGCAATACTTTGACCGCTTGAATGAATTTCGAAGGAAGAAATGCAATGCTGACACGACAACAAATTTCCCAGACGTCCGACAAAGGGGAAAGCAAGAGGAAGGATGGTACTACATCACGTGGCTTGTACCGTATGCCTTATTCCGGACTTAACCTTCCCTTGCCTTCTTTAACCCACCTGCCCACCCACCTGTGCCGCCTGAGGTTGTACATGTTACTCCCCAACTCTCATAATTTACCTCATCTTGTCATCCGTGGCTGGAATTGTGGCTTGGTTGGTCTTATTCGGCTCACGATTTCCCCGGCTTATGTGACACTACCTATGTAGGTCTTTTCTTCATTTTCATTTTCATCGTTTTTGTTCATGCATGCAGCAACTACCTAGCTATTGTCGTGAATATCTAATTACCTTGTTCTTGTTTCCAACATTCCGTTTGCGATGTAGATGTTAAACCCCTGACTGTCTTACCTATCGCAAGCGTGTACCCAAAGCTACCTGGGTTCTTTGGTACCCTTTCTGCCATAGGAGACGACTACTTCACCTTATACTAAGATGATGTTGTCCGCATTCATCTAACGAGTCAACCTGCCAGTCACGAAGCACGATCCATGAAGAGGTCGCTTCGATGATGCAAAAGGGGACTTGTTTGGAGAAGATCTTTCAGATGACATATCCCACAGCTTGTTTCGATGTCACGCTTTTCTGTCGCAGGATATCAGTCGTACCACTGGTGCCGGTCCTCATTCCTTGCGGCACGGGCTGCAGATCCATTCCGGGTGGCGAGCTCCGCTCGTGGCGACCACGGCGCGGACTTTTGACATACGGGATGTGGAGGTGAAAATGGACGGCGTGGATGTGCTGAGTACATGTACCTATGCATACCGCTAACCTAGGCACGTGAGCCTGTCTTGTCAATTTGCCCACTTAGAAGCTGCCCGAGATCGAAATCTACAATAAGGTACCTATACTTTGCCTGTCGAGTCTGCATGCACGTGTCTCGGTGATTACATATGTAGGCCTGTTACATAGTTATTTACGGTACGATATAACATACCACTTATCCGATTTGTCGTGAGATAGATTAAGCCAGGCAAGGCCCTTCCCTATCCTTTTCGCTGGTCGGAGTCCATCTAATACTGCATATAATCTAGGACATCCTCCTCCTATCTTACCTAGCTCTTGATAGGATGTGTTGACTAAATGCGAGCACCAAAGTTGGTTAGCGTCGGCGACGATAGCCCATTAAGTACCTGGGTAACTTTTGATTTAGCGAAATGTCCAGTTGTACGCAGCTTGTTCTCTTGAGGATGTACTTGTACCTGTTTCTTGCTACTGGCAAGGAGAGCTACGGCTGTCGCGTAGCCTTGATACAGTGGGGATTGCCACGATCGTCTCGAGACTTATTTCGGAACAGTGAATTACATATAGTCCTCTCCACTGTTAACGACACAGAACCCGAATTGCCAACTTGAGAATTCTCACAGGATAAACAAACAATAAGAGGTCCTAAGACGACTTGGCAGCTTGGTAGCAAGCGCTGGTGTGGCAATGGGAACACTGCTAGGTACAATTAAGCCCCGAGAGACTGCAGTGAACTGTAAGAGGAAGCATGGGGTTCCTGGGGCTATTATTTGCCCCTCAGAGCACATCCACCCAGCCTATCGTAGCAAAGATCCTTTCGGCCATTCTAGCGCTAGAGTCGAATAGGGGAACGAATGAACAAAAGCAAAATTTTAGTGTCGTCACGATCTGACATGTGCTGGAAGAGCAGAGCTTGAGCCCCTTCGTTATCTACCGTTCGCAGGCCTCGGACGGCGAAATGATACCAACTGTTCGTAGACCACGGGACGTTGGTGGCGAAAGTTCCATCTTGAGGCTGGAAGCATTCAATCAGTAGAGTACGCACTTCCTCGTCATGATTGGTACAGGTAAGGCAGAGCGAAAAAGTGGCGTGCTATGGCGAGACTGGATCTACGAACTCCAATGGAAGAGGTTAATACCGGCTGTTGAACAGGCATTTCTCATGATCTCCAGTGATTTTTGAAATAACTGCTGTATGCCATCACTCATCCCCGTAACAGTTATTCCTCAACGTTGGGGATACGTGGGCAATGTGGTGCTAGTCAAGTCCTGCTCGGGCGTACTGTCCTGCGCCCTGTCCTGCATGTGTTGATCCCACCAGCGAATGAAGTGATTGAGCGTACGATCTCCGCCTTCATCTGCCATGCTGAAAATTCCTATAGGCCATAGGGATCGTATCTCTTGGACCATGTGACCCAGCCGGCTGTCGCTTTCTTCTACCTCGATGATTTCTTCGACGAGTAAAACATCATCTATACTTAGACAATGCTTAAATAGACGAAATACTACCTCCGCTACATAGTGGTTTCGACCTTGTTCCCACAGTCCCTTGGCACACAGTACGAGCGTTGATCGGATGGCCTCATACGTTGATGAGCCCTTCTCGACCGATGAAATATCTCTCAGAGCACTGAATCCAAGCAAGTGGAGAGGATGCACGAGGGTGTTATCTAGAGACTCGAAACCGTGACGTAGATAGTATATCCGCATAAGTGTCTCGAGACATGCTTTCGAATGGCTGACAATCGTACTCGGATTTGCCTCTGCGTGTACATAGCCCATCTGCGTGAATGGCTCGAATAGATTGATTAAGAGGATATGGTAGTACATACTAGGCACCATCAGAAACAAATGTTTCAACTACATTGCAATATGCAGACCGACAGGGGAACTCACTGTATCTTAAGATGCGAAGGCAAAGCAATACTGCGAGCTTGAAGTGGTTCTGGTAAGTTTCCGTACCAAGCCAGGAGTCTTGACCTATATTCCAAAGCAGCACGCAGCGGCATTCGGTTGAAACCCCTAGGATGACTAAATGATTGTTTTGTGACCTCGTTCATAATGACACGGAATTGAGAGATTGCTCGAAAAACCAAGCCATTAAATACTGGTATTGGTTCCCGGCCGTGAGGATATTTCACCCATATTTCTCCAAAAAATGCCGGTGCGTCATCAACATCAGGGAGTGGTCGAGCTGGTGGGTCACCTATGAGCGGTGGCTGAAATGTGTGAAAGGTCGCAAGTCTAGCATTGGGGTGTGTTAGTAGTATATTCGTCGCCAATGCGCAGTAAGCTTGGCCAAGAAAAGGGGTAGAAAAACCTACGCTTGCCAATTAAACAGACACCACGCAGTCGTGCCTGCCACTAGTTGCCACTCCCTGGTCTCATTTGGGTTCGGGGAAAAGACAGACATACTCTTCGCCATTTCCAAAGATTTGTATGTATACATCCAGCTTATCTCGTCAATACCATTAAGATTGCAAGTCAAATTGATAATAGCCGCCGCTTGAACCGTTGTTATTGTGGGATGTGTTTGTTCAAGTTCAAAAAGTCTCCGGGATTCGGCAAGAAACCGATATCCTAAATTATCGGGTAGCCAATACTCGGCTCTGCTCTTCATTTTGCTATATCCATGCTGCTCAAGGTGTCAGCGTAAGCATTCTTTTACGCAATCTTAGGTAGAAAAGGTCCTTACCCAGGCGGCCCCGAGAACTGCATTGACAAGCAGGGGTGAACAAAATCGCTTGCTACCTGCGAGCATATCCTCGAGAAATAGATCTTTATGAAAATATGGGTGAAAAGGGAACTCAAAGACGAAATATACCTGCAAGAGGACACGCAGCATATGATTATCAGAGGACACCGTTGTCCAGCCTGAGACACTCATTGATGATATTCGAGAATCGACGAGCTCAGTGGCGTGATATGGCACGAGATACATCTTTTGAGATTCATCTTCGATGTCCCTCAGTGTTTTCAGGGAAACTAGTGATTGCGACGACAGTACTCCAGTCTTCTCGTATAGTGTGGTCTGAAAGTAGGGGTTGTGCCATTGATTCAGATGGTCCGGCATCTGCCGAATATATGGAAACTCGTACCGAAATCGAAGCTCTGGTTTGAGTGATAACTGGAGGAGGAGATCACCGTCTTGGATTGCCTTGACGACCGTTTGCACGTCTTCACCTACCCTAAGCCGTTGCAGGACTTGGGCCGTTTCGTCGTCTGGTCGAGATCGCATAATACCCAACAAATCCTCGTACGCCTGGCATTTGATCTCGAGATTGGTCAATTTGCGCTTTTGTGCCCTGAGGTGAGTCTCCGTTGGGAGAGTGGTGTATTCGCATGGCGTTTGTCGTTCGATGCAAACAGAACATCGTGGCCGTTCCGCAGTACACTGCCTTCCAATTAGTCTTTGACTGCGGACATCAAGGTAATTGAGAAAAAATCGACCTTGCTCTTCCTTTTGCGACAGGCTTCACAAGCCGCCGGGGTCGCCACTCGTTTAGCACGATGCTGGGTTTGCGATAGGCCTTCGACGCGAGGAGGGTTGGGGGAGTTTGGCAACAGTGGCCGCAGAGGGTGCGACATACAGAAGGCGCGCGACTTAGAGCCTTACATTCAATGATAGAGTAGATGTTATTAAAGCTAGGTCTGCTGTGGAAGCTGTTATATGGAGTAAGGTCTTAAGGAGAAGTTTACGGCGTATATCCTTGACAGAGATACGCCGTGATCTTTGTATTCGGTTCTGGTGTAACTAAGCTGCTATGCTAGGATCGGATACATTCAGCAGCAATCGGAGGCAAATCTACGAGGCTAGGGGGTCCAAAGGTGGCGCTTGCATGCAAATCATAAGAATGCAACCGGGGACAGCTAGATTCTAGACCCACAGGATGATCCCGTTTCTTCTATGCTGCTTGGCAGCCAGGAACCTCACTGTTGGGAAATCGTTAACCCACTAAGGCTCTATGTGGAACCACTCGGCACCTAGGCATGTAAGGTTGTGAAGATCATGGAACTCCTCAAGTACATATCTAGCGAGAGATTATTAGACATACATGTAGTAAAAGTCTAGTTCCCTGGTTGCATACGCAGCATACATTGGAACTTGCGTAGGAAACCATTGGCTTATACGTAACCGGAATATACTCCTTGTATCCAATGGATACCAAGTTCCAAGCACTCCAAGAACTATAGCGTAGATGATATGTAACTAAGAAGAGCTTCGCTTCCCGAAGCAAACTTCCGGTGTCTGTGCTGTCACGATGCTATGGTTACTATTAGGACCTGGGCAGACACCAGGCACTAAAAGAGGCTTTTGGATTGCTTGACGTTTAGAAGAGTGAAACCTGAATTTATAAAATATAAGCAAATATGTAGTAAATTGATGTAAAATTGGGAGCCTGCATTGAGTACCAAACTATTCCTGCTCGGCTAAAAAAAAGTATGCGCCGGTGTTGGGGCGAATGGAGTCATGGCAAGATCTGGGCCCCTAAAAGAATTTAACGCACATGCAGCAGACACAATAATTTTGGGGGTTCACAACCACACAATAGGTGTAGGTATGTAGGTAATGAACGAAATACATTGCGGGTATTTCAGAAGTACGCACCAAATGAAACAAATAATTTCCTTCCGTGAAATCTTTGTTTTAAGGCATGTGTTGGAAGCGCATAAATACCTAGGTAATTAAGCCACAGGACGGGGTACAGTTCTTGCAGCTCCACTCGAAGATCACTAATTGCCGCCAGGGACGTCGTTGTAACGTCACTTTTATCTCATCTTTACCCATCATCATCACAATTGTCATATCAACCAGTACAGCATTTCAAGTTGTTCGGCAAACTTGTCAAGCTCTGGGGATACAAGAGCCAAGCATGCCTATCATAATGTTAAAGTTATAACACTGTAATATCACTTACAAACAGAATGTCGCTACAAACACGACTGGTCTAACGCAATTCTAAACCACACCACATCTAGGAAACTAACGATCGGGATTCATGTCAAAGCCTGGGATGGCAAACCGATACTTCAATAGTGTTCGCCCCATTTAAACGAGATAATTGCACATCCCGTACCTCAAAATCCCATCCCTGAGCCCAAGAACTCCGATCCGTAACGAACCTAATGTAGACCCCAACGCGTCTTGCTTAGCTGCTTTCCCTTTGCCCTCGCCGCTAGATTTTCTATTTCCATTTCCCGCCGACACTTGCTTGCTGCGACGCGACTCTCCTTGAGCTGCCATTGTTTCTAAAAGTCGTCGGCCTCAAGATTATCGTCTAGTGATGATTACGGATGTCCAACAACTATTGCCGAATCATGCTCATCGCCGTGAATACTACATGAAATCCCTTTTCATCCATCGATAGACCTGATAAAGGCATTGTTGGCTATGACCGACAATTGAGATGTTGAACCGCTAGTTACTGGATGGTGTTCTGGTCATGTAGATGGGATCCAATACACAAAAAGCTGATTATTCAAAATGAAACGGGGATTCAACTACAAATTCTTCATCGGTCGTGATATTTTCCGACTTGCAAGAATTCGTTGTATGTGCTGAAGAGTCGGGTCAACAAGCCTAGATCGATACCTAGTCCTCGATGAGAGACGAGAGGTGCCCATATGGATGACTAGCAATTCCACCACAATGGATGACTATCAAGTGGAAAATTCCTACTCTTTGGCAAGAGGCATAAGGTGCTCTACGTGGATTGAAAAGTGGTAATATTGTCTCAAATTGAATATTGGCAAGCTGAGGCAGACACTATATCCGGTGGTCAGGCCTGTCATCTCTATGCTGTGCTTGAGCTACGGATGGTGATTTGAACCAGATGTGAAAATCGACGTTCCATTATGTCTTCGAAAATACACAGGTCTCACTGAGACCGCCTCAGTGACCTTAGAATCAGACCACAAGTGACACAAGTACTTCGGAGCGCATTCCATCTCGATATATTGGCCAATGGTGGTGGGGAAAAGGTCCGGATATAAGCTTAACCATTTATTTAGACTGTGCCTCTTTGTGTAATAGATATATGTATGATTAATAGGCTTTCGGGGTCAGCTTAGTTCCCTAGTTCATGCTTTATGTCATTATAGATCTGGAACTCGCCTCCTCACTCGATCAGATTTTTAGATTCTGGGCCTAGCGATGTAGTTGAGCCAATGGTACGAAAATTATGAAGCAAAAGAAAAAAAGATTGGAATTGAATTCGATATTTACGTGTCTTGAGAGTGCTCGTTTCCTATGCCTCTCTTTACCCTCCCGGTTATTTTAACTTTATGCCATGTAAGTTGACAGCATGAATGCGTCCTTTCCTAGTTGAGGGATGTCCACGTCCTTGGATGCCGAGCTCTCTTCTCCTACTATTGCCAACTAGCGAAGCCCTCCACGTCACTTAGGTCATAAATAACCCTTTGTTTAAGTAGTAAAGCTGCTATTTAACCCTTGTATGTCTTGTGCGCAATTTGATCTATGCTACCGTGTCGATCATTCGTCACATTCCAAGTCATTAACCCCATCCATTTGCACATTTCGCCTCGGGACATCAGCTGGGTATTAGCGGGCTCTTGCCTAAAAAGTTGATATTTTGCGTTAGGGGTATAATGTCCTATCTAAGCTTTTGGCCTTTATGTGTGCTTATATTGCCTTGTATAGAAATATAACCTGACGAAAACCAAGAGTTTACGAGCTCAAGTATATGTAAAGATACATATTGCACGAAGAGCCATTACACTAGTTGATTAGGTGCTGCTGTTTCTAACCAAATCGACGGATCTCTCAGTATTCCCCCGAGTGAGAGATTTTGGCTGTCCTCATTGGTTACTCGGAGCCGGCTCCGAAGTGTTGGGCGATCCCTTCCAGTCAGTCTCCACGTTCGGGTCTCCTCGATCGGGTCAATGTGCTAGCAATTCATAGATTTTCATCGTTGATGGCGAAAATTCTGCGTGACCGGCCAACCCTCGATTTCCTCGCCTCTCTCCATTCCCAAGGCCCCATGTCTACCGCAGGCAGACCATATGTGCCATATTTTGCTTCCTAGCCAGACTGTGTTTTACATGGAGCAACGGAATTTCAAGAAGCTCGCACCAGCACCACCAACTTCAGCTAATGCCGAGGAAGGTCAGGCTCAAGCCGCACCTGTTCCCGCTCCTCGCAAGCATCTAACCCGAAACGTAAGTGATGCACCTATGTACTAGGAAGGAGGCCCTTTACCCATCATACCACGTACCAGGCATGCTCTCCATGCAAGGTCAAGAAGGCGAAGGTAAGCAAATGCTGTTGGCAACCAAACTCGAGGGCCCGGGGGGCTAGAAGCTAAAAGCATGACAGTGTGACGGAAACCGACCCGCCTGCGGCAGATGTCAGAAAACCGGCGACACATGTCTATACGAAGTGAACCGACGGGATATCGTCAAACTGCAACTTTTGAGTGATAGTGACACAGCTAGGCTTCAAAATCTCGAGACAATCTTCGGAACCCTACAAAATGGATCAAACCACCAAGCTACCGCTGTCTTTGCGCAAATCAGGCTTGGAGAATCAGTCGAAACACTTGCATCCATCTTGAACCAGTCTAGTAATCAGCCTTCGACTTCAACTACATCCAAGCAATCCATGGTCTCGATGGCTTCAGGCGAAAGCACCGTGCGCAACGGCGCCGAAAATTCTTCCACGACAGTCGTATCCCAGGGCTTCTTGGATCTTCTATTCGACCGAGATGGCTGGCTGCAGTCCACCGAAAACACCCTTACACAGAGCCTTCAGACGACTCGGGAGGAGATACATGGTTTCACGTCCGATCCGACGTCTGTAGCTGCCACCAGGGCACCTATTGAATCTGATCAATTGCCTTCTGAGAGGACCTACGACCTTCCAGTGTCCGTCCATTCACATCTGAATTCTTCGAATACTCAAGTCTCGAAAAATCTCAGCAATCTTCCACTTTTAAACGAAATAGAAGGGGATCACAATTCATTATTGCACCGGTGTCCAGATCCACCAGAGAGGTAGTTTATTCGTACTCGTATTCGACAAAAGGGCTTCCACCTTATCCAGCCACGAGTCGGCCTCAGATTATCTTCGAATCACTCAGTAAAAGTTCAAGCTATGTTTACTACTAGTGTATCAATAAACGAACTAGTGGTACTTCATCGTAGAATCTCACTATGTGACGCAATTCGAACAGGTACCAAAGTCATTAAACTGGGCGACCTGGATCGTCGTAAGTAGTTCGACTTCTTCTCTGTGTACCACTATCTCCTTGCTAGACAGGACTCTCTAACCATCCCGTTTCGTTGCGAGAAGGGAGGATTACTTTAATATACTTTTCATTAACTTATCTCTTTCAAGTTTAAATATAGCTCGCGGAAACATATTTTCACACCGTTGCCTATTCGAACAAATCACTGCCCATATACGATTTAAATTAGACCGCGCAGCTATAAGTCGAAGGCGGAAATGGGAAAGGGCAAGAAGTTTGTAAAGGTCGGCTCTTTGCGGCCATATTGCCACCTCGTGCGTTGCATTATCAAACCGAGCCGCGATACGTATTTCGCAATACCGACTACGTTTAGATGAGCCTATCGCAATCCTCTGGTATCGCGGAAGCTTATAAAGTTAGCTAGACATAGCGAATGGGATTGTTGGATATTTCTAGACAACATGATGGATGGTTGTCCATAGGTTGGTAGGCAAGGTGGTAAATGTAACACATACGAAAACAATGCGTGGTTACTCGTCAAAAAACTTGGGGCTGTAAGCAACGCTAGTGCGAGATAGGTTCAAGTTAGTTGAAATTGAAGTGAATACCTAGGTAGGTAGGTAGTCAAAGAGCATACAACTATAGTCCCTTATAAACTGGAATGATCAGCATTTCTCCCTTAGTACCCCCCCTGGCGGTATAATTCAATGATATTTTGTCAATGTTGTATAATATATCTCCACCCACGTCTAGTCCGCTGTCTTAAAGACATATTGTTGTGTGCATGTACTATAATAAAGATACAATCGGAGTCAGTGTGTAGTTCTCGAATTACCAAGGTATTAATCAACGCGGCGATTAATCAAACCTATACGGCCTAGGATATCCCTAGAAGTTAGGTGCCTTCCTAGATACCTAGGTTAGGTTCTCGAGGCTATAATATGCTTCTAGAATATAACGAGTATTCTATATTGAACTACAAAAATATTATATACCTTGATTATAGAAATGTATGGTCTACATAATACGGCTGCGGAGTCGGTGATCCCTGGTTTCTACAATTCACCACTTCCCTCTCCTTAAATGTTCCATTCCGGATGACAAGTTTTCTCTACATACGTAGATACGCATTCATACCTTTACTAAACCTGACCGAGCGGGTTTCTCCAGATTCGAGGTTTTGAAGATCAGATCTCAAACTTTCGGTACTAGCTGGCTCCCTAGGTAATTATTAATAAATTCTACGGCCATCAGATTTTCGAACAACTGTTATTGCATCAAGCAATAGTAAGGGCGAAAGCAAACTTAGGCCTAGAGATAGGCACATTTCACTCAGTACCTACCTAGGTACCTATACAGAGATATTCCATATATCATTTTTGGTATTGTGGGGGTCAACTCAGCGAGCCAGGGGCAGCACCAAACCCCATAATTTAATTATGGGCACGGGATACCCATTAGATTTCTCAGCACCGGAGAGTCAATTCAGTGGCTGAGATTTCACCGAGGATTAACCGATACAAATCAATTGTGGTACAACGGGAACTGGTCTGTTGTCAAACCGACGGTCGACCATTACTTTTCATTATTATGAGTACCTGGCAGTGATGAGCCGGAGTACAACTGTTTTTACGACTCTCATACGGACCCATCATATCACTAGTCGCAAGAAGCTTTCACGGGTCAAGAAGGCAGCCGCTATGCATAATGTAAATGTGCTCATTCGCAGTAGTGGTCCACCAGGCATCATGTATGCCGAGGGAGCAAGTGAAGCCGCTGTCAGTAGCTGGGTTGACACTGTCCAGGCTTTACGGTACAAGGATTTTCAGTGCCCATGGAAGCCGGCCGCCAATCAGGTTCAATCTCCTGGCCAGATAAAAGATGGTGGCTTCGAGGAGGTCACTTCTGTGGCCAAGTTTAGTGAAAGGATGGAGCAACGAGGCCTAGGTGGTTGGTGGAGGATTGGGAGTGAGTATACTCATGTTCTTGTCCCTGAAATATCATTACCTTGTTGAAGGGCTGAGCCAGAGGATCAAATATCTTGGCACTTATAACATGAACATGACTAACTCTCGATGATTCTACAGTGGGCTACAAAACCTCTGACTAAAAGTTGGCTAGGTGGTATATAATATCGCATACAGTTATGCGAGAATTAAGGAATCAACAATGTTGACACCACCTGTCGACTTACTCTCCCAAATCGGTTTCGATCTCGCTACCCTCTCTACTGCTGCTCATGGTGACCCACTGAGACTACGTGCTGACAAGTGCTTACCAAATGAGAAATGCTCATTTGAATGCTATTGAGAAAGCGTGCGATACTCGAGAACCGACAGAACCCGAAAGGCCAATCCCTGATGTGCAATCTATATTCAGCTCGTGATCTTCCTACGAGCCCCAAACGGCTGAGAGGACAAGAAATCATGACAGCCACATATCCCGAATGACTTGGGGGTTCTTACCAGTGTCTACCAGGCTTTCGCGAAGGACACCTAAAACACTATGCCAGCGCCCATTTATTTATTTAGGCAGCAGAATAAGGGGTCTAGTCTTCAACTTCCTCTCCTACGTCGGTAGAGTTTCCGGCCAGAAGGCACATTCCCCGCTGGCTCTCGTGTGTTTACGACCCAATGCCAAATATAGAACGGCAGCAAGTTGTTCGGCTTATGCTGTCAATTTTCCAGTTTGCCGCTAAATTGACGATGTACTCTTTCGACAGCGATGCGCGCACTGAGATTGTGGGGAAATCTGGGGAATTCATCCGCAAGCTGATGATCAGCCGATCCAATAACGTCCGCTGAATGTATTGACTTTATCTCTATATAAATGAATAATTCGGCCGAATATACTAGACGGAATGTATCCATCCTTGTATTAACGAACATGGTGTGCTGGTCTGGACATCGATCGCTAAAGGGAGGAGGTGTTCTGCAAGCATAAAATCCGGGTACTTGCAACTTGATCGTCGGTCGACTTGCCTGTCCGAACCAAAACAATAAGTCTGGTCTAAATCCGTACAACTATTGAGTACTCTTCACCGGCTTGACAAGATGAGGTCCTCAATCTACGCTGCACTTGCTGCTGTAGCCGCCACCAAGGTGGCTGGCCACGCTCTTTTCCAGGCCCTCTGGGTTGATGGCGTAGATATGATAAGTCCCACACTCTTGATGTGAAGCGGCAACAAGCTAATTAAACCAGCACGGATCCCAGTGTGTCCGAATGCCAGGATCGAACACACCTGTTACGAATGTGAATAGTAACGACATTCGATGCAATGCGGGCGGCAGCAAGGGTGTATCGGCCAAGTGTGCGGTGAAGGCAGGCTCCACAGTGACAATCGAGATGCACCAAGTAAGCAGCTTTATCGAACCATGTGGATAGGAAATTACTAATTACCATCAAGCAACCCGGTGACAGAAGCTGCGGTAGTGACGCGATAGGAGGAGCACACTACGGTCCGGTTAATGTGTATCTCAGCCAGGTTTCCGACGCCGCATCAGCCGATGGATCGACTCCATGGTACAAGATCTTTGCCGACTCGTGGTCGGCGAAAGGCTCTGTTGGCGACGGAGACAACTGGGGCACTAATGATCTCAACACATGTTGCGGCAAAATGGATATCCCCATTCCTGCGGACACCCCGGCAGGCGACTACCTCCTGCGTGCTGAAGTCATCGCCCTGCACACGGCGAGCTCACCTGGCGGCGCACAATTTTACATCTCCTGCTACCAGATCAGCGTCGCCGGCGGTTCAGCTAAGGCTGCTGCCCTACCAGCTGGCGTCAAGCTCCCCGGCGCGTTGAAGAGCAGCGACCCTGGTATCCAGATCAACATCCACTCCAAGGTCGACAAATATGTAAACCCCGGGCCGGCAGTTATCGCTAGTGGCACTACGAAGGTGGCCGGTTCTGGTTGTTCTGCTGGTTGTGCGAAGACCTGCAAAGCCGGTTCTGGGGCTGTAGGAACTGCCATTGGCGTAGCTCCTCAGCCTACATCAGGTGTTGGAAATGGAGGTTCTGGTTGTGCACGTATGTAAATTCACGAATTCCCCTTACCATTAAGATATACCTGAACTCCTCGAAATTATTTTACTAACTCATAGTGTTACAGAGGCCAAGTTTCAACAATGTGGCGGACAGGGATACTCAGGATGCACCACCTGTGCTGTGAGTCTTCCACTTCCTAATGGTTTCCTATCTTCACTAACACCTTATATCAGGACGGCCTTACTTGCCAAGACGTTTCTGCACCCTACTATTCCCAGTGCGCCTAAGTAGACTCAGGAAGAGATGCTCAGAGGGATATGAATTATTATGAAGGTAACCCTAGATTTAGTTCCATGGGCCACTCTCGTGAGCAGGGAGGACTCATAGAAGATAATCTTGCATAGCATATCAATACTCAAGACAATTGATATATCTCGCCGCAAACAGTCGTGTTGCATAAGCAAATGCGGTTGAGTTGTGAAAATTGCGTATCGTCCCTTCGGAAATGTTCGCTCCAGCAGGCTCCCATCTTAAAATAAGTGACCCTAGTTATCTACATTAGGTATTTACCAATTGCGCATTGCCATTTATTTAGGTAGGTAGTAAGTTTATGATTGCTTTAAGAGAATATGAAAAATGCTAGAGGGGAAACATAGGATCTTAATTGCCTTCACCTACCTTATAATATAGATAGGAAATAATCCTGACGAGGTAGGAGAAACGGGAAAGACTGCTACTCATTCGATAGCGGTTGGGGGCTGGACGATAAGCCTGGACCAAGGGACGTAAGATCTTTGCTAAATCAGAGGTTGAAGCTAGTCCATCTAGGCTATTGATGCCTTATCAAGAAGTTAAGCCTGGCCCCTTCACGAACGGTCAAGTCGATTGCGCGATCAACGTCTACAACAGGTGCATCAGTTATCATTGAATACGACCCGCCGTGATCTCTAGAGTCACTTCCCACGGGATCGAAGCAAAGGGCCTAGTAAAGAGGCTACTTCAAAGCGGGAAATCTACGAAAATCTACAAGTACTGCATGCGCGAGGACTATAGCTACCAAGTTCTAAAACAAGAACACTCACGGTAATATCAAACGTAGGATTGCAACATGGCCTGTTATTAATATGCATGAGTTGCTGTGGCTTTTCAAGTTTCGCACAGCACGAGCAGAGAAAGGATAAGACGATAAAGAATGAGTTGGCAAGTGTGCTCTTCGCACCTTAATTGCCAGCCCGCCAAATCAATGGATGGACGGACGGCAACTCCCCCTTTATCTCGCGGAGGGAGTATCCAACTACAGGTAGAACTAAATAAACAAGCATTACAGTACAATCAAGTACATCCAAAAAATAAGGGGTAGGGCAAGGGCCATAACAGCTAGCCAGCCAGCACGCCTGTCCAGACATCAGGGTAATTGACGTGGCCTTTCTCAGCCGGCGGCGGCTGTGTGGCAACCCTCCCACTCCAACGTCATTACCATGAAAAGAAGAATATCCAGTCTTCTTTTTTCGCTTCCGTGTCCTGTCCAACCACCGATAACAGCCCTTGTACAACTCCGCGCTAAGGTGAGGGTAGCCCCCAAAAATGCTAAAACCTGCCTTTAGGCCTTGCCCTCGCCGTCTACCCGCTCACCCAGGTGACAAAATGTATACAACACAAAAACGCCGAGACCCCCAAAGGTCTTATCCCATGGAAATGAAGCAACAAGCCTGTTCCAAAAACACCAGGACCATGATTCGGCGAGATGAAATCGGAGAGATAAAATTTCAAGAAGCGCTGCCTCTTCGTGGGCCTCCGTGAGGAGACCATGAGACAAGCAGGCGGTTGCAGTCGCATCATCTTTCAGTGCAACATAACTCGCCAGGCAACTAACCGCTAGCAGCCCATATGCCATTGTCTACCTTTTTAAGTTCATCCCTGGTAAAACGTTGTGATGTGTATGAGGTTGGGTACAGGCCCAGCAATGCCCTACCATCCAAAACTCCGGCTAAGGTAGTAGAATGGAGGAAGGGCAAGCACCGATGATGGAAACGTATCCTCACGGATCCCACCCGTGAAGTTATTGTAGAAGACGAGGAAAACTCCGATGTGAAAAATGAAGAAGGAACGTCGAAGCATATTAAAAGCAATAGTAAAGCGTAACGATAGCGACTGTAGGTGCGACCTGATGTGAGCTTCGAGCGGTCTTGGTGACGACCGTTTGAGATCTGTATCAACGCCCTTCGAGCTATCACGACAAAGTTGTAGGTCTAATGAAGCGAAAGCTGGGTCGATAAAATAGACGACCGGCACATGAAAGTCGGGGGTGGGGAACTAGCGTGAAAAGCAAACACTGCGCTCCTCACTTGCTCTCTGGGACCCTTTTTTTTCTTCTTTTCTTTTTCAATGTTTCCTCTCGTATCCCTCTTCGAGGTTCCCCTATTCTATACCATGCTCGCAAGGAGTTAAAGAGTGAAGCGGGTGGGATCATCACTGAGGGTAGACCATGTTGAAATCGAAGTCATCCATGTGCGGCGTCACCTCGTGGTACGCCGTCATAGGTGTGACGGTCGCGGACGACGAGATCGCCGAACTGAACGGGTTCATATGGCCTTCGGCTGTGATTGCTGAAAGGTCCGAGGTAAAGTTCGGTGACATATTCGAGGGCGACATGTTGTTGTTGAAGTTGAAATCGGCGGACGAAAGGGGCATTGCTCCAGTGTTGAGATAAGCGACTTCGGTGCTAACTAGACTATGGTAATCCACCTCAAACATATTACCGGTCATCTTGTGCGGCATGTTGTACTCGGCGGCATACGACTCCATCCCACTGGACTCGGGATCCGTAGTAGGATGACTAAGGTCTTCTTCGGCGTCGTCATCGTCGTCTGTCTCATACTTGCTCACCCAGATCTCCTTCATCCAGTTCTTGAGTTCGCTCATCGGGGGCCAGTCGCCACCTCCTTTGCCACCGCGCTTGTCCTCATCGTTGCGATTGTTACCGTTCCCCTTGTTCTTCTGTCGCGAGGGCTTCTCCTTGAAGTGAGTACGCCGAAGGTGGGCAGCTGCGTTGTAATACGCGCCATACTTCTTCTGCGCCTTACAGGCCTTGCACTTACTGAGGGGATTGACAGCAGGAATGCCTATCGGGAGGCCGTGAGCTGCTGGGTCGACACAGAGCCACTTCTTGACAGTGGCTTGGTGTTTGGCGTCTCGGTGGCGGCGAAGTTCATGTTCGCCGCGGAACCCGTCCTTGTGCTCGTCACACTGGTCACAGTAGACCTTAGGCTGCTTGGGACGGACATATTTAGTCTTCGTGATGGCCGTCTTGCCATCTTTCTTCGAATTTGCCTGCGATTCCGCCGCATTCTGTTCAGCGCTCGGCTTAGGCTTCAAGGGCGCGTTTAAAGCGCGCTGGCATTGCTGCTTTAGAGTATCCTTGGCCCGGGCTTTCAGAGACGAGTTCGATCTCGTGCTAGCCATACTCGCACTGGATATCGATCGCTCCATGTCTGATGCAAGGAGGCCGTCGGGAGGTGCCGAAGAAGCGTACTGGGAATACGGTGGCGCAAGACTCGATCCGACAGCGATGAGCGCGTCTTCGCTGCAGTACGGCCGCTTCCCTAGGGGTGAGTTATCTCCACTGCTGCCGTTGTGCTGAGAGCCATCTTGATAATACCCTTCGCCGCCTTGCGACATCTGCGACCCAAGACTCATCATACGCACGCCGCCAGACACGGACTGATTATCGAACAGACTATTTTGTCGGGTCATCGGCGCGGTGTCGTACGTAGGTGCCGTAGTCATCGAACCGCAAACAGACACATTAGTAATATTGAACTGGGGAACGTCAACATCATGACCCTGGGAAGGCACTGACGAGCCGAAGTTCATCGCTGGGGGGTGAGGCTCTTCAATACAAGGGTTTTGCGCAAAGTAAGCTTCAGGATCGAGCATCACACCGGTCATTGGCCTAGACTCCGAAAGAGTAGGCATATCATGGCGATGTTTTGAGGATTGAGAGGACCGCATAGATTGCGAGTTGGCAAGAGCATAAGATGATACAGGTTCGTCCCTGTCTACGTAGTCTGACATGCTAGCACTTCTCATCTGCACGCTGGCGTTGTGTGTCCGCGGTGGCGGTGATATCGGAGCATTGCCTGTAAAGGGACCTGCGGATTGGGTGGACAGGTTGGAAGCGAGGCGGTCCATCTTCTGTGAAGCTGGAGCCTGCTGGGACATGGTCCTAGCACGCTTGACAGCGTGGGCACTATTGCTGTGTCGGTTCTAACGAACGCCTGTCAGTACGGAGCTGACCAGTCACGCACGAGGGCGTGTTCAAAAAAGGTGATTCTTACAGATGATCGTGCAACACCTTCATGACGACTATGCTCATTGACACCATTGCTGCGAGGAACTGTATTACTTCTAGACATGCCATCTTGAGGGAAGGGCGTGGCAGGTGTAGTAGCATTGGACAGTTGGAACTCATTATGAACAGCACAAGCACCGAGCACGCTCGGGTTCGGGGATTGAGCTATTTGTGATTGAAAATAAGAGTTTTGCAGTTGCGATAACTCTTGTTGCGCTCTGCGTAGATCCTCCTCCTTGCTTCTCATCGCCTCCTGATATGCGACATCCCTCTGCTCTAGTAGGGCCCGAAGTTTCTGAATCTCGAAATGATCTGGGTTTTGATAGGGACTCATGATGCTCAATCAAAGCTCGTATGGGGATTAGTGCTAAGTGACGATAGGAGCTAGTAAATGCCGAAAAGCAGGTGTTAGGTGAGGCAAATCTGCTATCACGACGCTTCACTCTTCTTTCCCCTTTCACACTAAGACAAGCAGCCTCGCTAGGAAGACCCTCGAACAGGAGAGCCCAACAAGGATGAATGATGTTTGTCTCGTCGACGAGATTTGCCAGGCGAGAACAATGCTTATTGACGGACTAAAATCCGATCTGCGAAAGTATGGGGAAAAGGAAAAAACGAAACACACTTCGATACCCAAGACTGGAAAACCAAAGGATCTTGCTTAATTATGTACCAGTCAGTCAAGACGAGGCTTTGGGCCATGCGCGGCAGCGGGTCTACAACCCTCGCTCTCTTCCACACGTACCGTTATGTAGGTATTTAATTTACGAGAATCCCGCGGGCTTAGATCGACTCTTGGCCTTGCAACTTGGCCGGGTTTGGCACCTAACCCTTGCAACGTCGAATGGGTGCCAAACAAGCTAACGTGCCAGGAACTAGTTGTGATTTGACAGGGGATTCGAAGTCTAGAGGGACGTCAGTTGATACTAGCTCTCTGGGGGTGGTTTCCGGAGGGTAGGATGGGGCCTGGATGGGCTAATGCTGCAAGAAAAGCCCACTTGGATTTCGATTTTTGAGACTTGCTGACAGGTTGAAGGAAAAAGCTTGCACCATCCGGAATGTCTCGCTCTGCAGAATACGGCAACGCCTGGTTGACTAGTGCACCTGCAGTCTGATGTGATGTAACCTGCACGATGCAGAGTGAGTTCAACGCTGGAACCTCTGTTATGGGATCTTACAGGTCAGTTCCGCCAGTATCCTTACAAGGGGGTCCCCTCGCCCGAGTGACGCAGTCAGCCAGTTCAGTGATCGGCCATTTACTGTATTGTACATATCCAACGTTGCAAACTCATCAGGACAGTCAAAGAAACACGCAGGTTAGGATGCTGTGAGCAGTGTGCAACGATGTGTTACCGAGCTATCCTACTCTACCTACGCATGTGACTAGAGTAACGATTCCTGATAATTACGATAAATATCTAAGCGTGTAATAGTATGCAACCGAATAAGAAGCAGCCTTGCTTAAACAAGGCTAATGAAAATAGCTAAAATTGCGGTAGCATTGCAAGTTCCAATTTTCGTAATGACAGGTTGTAGAATATGGTATTGACGATCCACTTGGATCTCTAGATGCGAGATGACGATAGACTAAGCATCTCGAGATGATGGGAGAAGTGTAAATCCCATATATCAGTCTCATAGTGAATATTGGCAAAGTGCCTAACGGGCTTCGTGACGAGGTTCCAATTGCATAAGCAGGCCGATGCAATTTACAAGTCGGGAATATTAAATCTCTGAATATCGGCAACCTTCCGAATCTTTCTCGTTTTACGGTCAAGCCACGCACGCATACTGGCCATGCACGCTTCCTTTACCCGTTCTCAGTTCGTCGTCATTCAAAATGCGTGGGGTTGCATACAGAAGAAGCTCACACATACATGGTGTGTGTGTGTGTACTAGGTGGTATGGAGATAAAATCTCGTTGGTTGCATCTCGCATTTCGATAGGATCTGCTTATCGGATAGAGGTCGCGTGGTGGGCTGGCTGCGTGGAATGGGCCGTTCTTCTCTCTTCCTTAGTGAGGAATCTTGCTTATTGAGGTCCACTTACAGGTAGCTCATCTCTTTTCCCCAGCGTGGCAGGAAACGGAATAGATGAAGAGCGCCAGAGCTAGCCACGCATCGGTCTGCAAGGGAGAACCTCGTGCCCATCGTCCAAGGTCCAAGGGAAGACGCATGCAATAGCTTGCATATCCTAGCTGCCAATGTTTGCCTTGTTTTTGACGAATCTAGCACTCATTGGGTCTCCGTGAGTCAATGTGTTGTTCAAGAGTGAGGCGACCACCCCGGCGACCCATTTGAGTGGCTAATGATTCTTTAGGCGGCCCAAATCCCTGAAGGGCAACGGGTGGGTCGAATAGGACGCACGTTTCTAGCCGCTAAACTTCCTGTTCAGTTCGTTATTAACATTGTACACTACACCCCTTGTAATAATGTTAGTTTCCTGTCCGAGCTTCTACCGATCTACACTGGGGCTCTGTTGTCTCGAGAAATATTACTATTCCATTCATTAGCGGTATAATGCGTATGAACGACTTGGAA
Source organism: Hypoxylon fuscum (assembly GCA_022578945.1). Lineage (NCBI taxonomy): Eukaryota > Fungi > Ascomycota > Sordariomycetes > Xylariales > Hypoxylaceae > Hypoxylon > Hypoxylon fuscum. The sequence continues at coordinate 47,351 of MU399952.1, forward strand.
CTTCGATGGTATAGGTAATATATAAGCTAGAATTCGCTATTCGAGTTTTTCTAGCTTAATTTTTTATGGTTGTAAAGTATGCTACTAGTTTTGATATAGAGGTATACATATCTCAAAGTACGCATAAAAGTAGAAGCTCGGACAGTAAACTAACATTATTACAAGGGGTGTAGTGTACCTGTCTGCATCCAGACTGCAGCAAGGCTCTCGGCTCTGTCTTCAAGGCAACAACAGCGGCAGCTAGCGATGCGGGATATGCACCACCAATTTACACAATTGCATACAAAATCCTCGTGTCCTTGACATACATGTACAGAGATACCTTATCCTCAAGGTACCAAATTGTGGTGTCGGTGCAAATCTTGGTCCACTAAGATGGATATCCACCGATCTATCTGACCCTGGACTCGCGGCTGTTGATGAATATCCTAATGGCATGCAAGAGGTCGAACACCTGGCAACCTGGTACACCTCTTTTCTTTCTGCTGACCGCCCATCTATGCGTATCCGGCCGTGTTTCCTAATGCATGAGTTTACAACGTAAAAGAAGCACTATGTTCCTCGGGCAGTCGAAATGGATGTCGGTGAGCCCTTGCGGCCTTGTCCTGTGCGCGTCGGCGGCTGCCACGTTTGAATCCATCCAAGCCACACCCATCAAGGAGGCTTGAAAGTAGTGGATGGTGACGTGGTAGATATCGAAATTTTATTTTATCCAAGTGCCATGATGGTTCAAAGTCCATATGACCAGTCGTTGGGCTGAAATTATCCCCGTGAAAATTTGCAACGATCCCAGGTTCAGCGTGCATCGTGATTTCATATTGCTATTTTGGTCCTTCAACCTGATGTGTCATATTGAAGCTTAAGGATAAATCGCAATGTTTTGGACATCACGTCATCCAGCCAACTTGGTAGAATTTATTCTCAATAATCAGACACCCGTTCATGTATGGTTCCCCAGGGATTCTGGGATTAATATGAGCTGTAGGTTGGCGCTGTCGCAATAACTACGCCCTTAGCGGCGGAGCTCATGTGACAGACGTGACGGAAATGTGTTCCGGGTTTGTTCAGGTCATCGTCATTCATTTGATTACCGAGTATTGTGGGATTGACGTAAGTGAGTAGTAGGGCAAAAGAGCGCGCTTGATTGCAATGCGGGAGATAAGATCGTGCTTCCGGTGCTTATGTACATATTGCCTGGATCTCTCCAACATGCTGTGTGACATGTCCAACAACTCGATGCTGGCCAATGGCTACGAAAAGGTGCCAACGGTGCTGACAGCTGTGTGTGTGTGCTTACTGCTTGTTGGAGAATGGTGAGCAGCTCCAACAAGAAGCTGCATCTTTAATAGTTCAAGACTTATCATGTAGTGGATTGCCGATCAGGGCCGTTACGAGGCAATTCCCCGCGAACAGCCGAGCGAGCGGGAGGGGTGGGCCTCGAGCCCGGCGCAAGATACCGATCTAGATCGGCGAAGTTTTCGGTGCAGTAATATAGGTTTCGATGAGCCAATGAGGGTTCCATTGCATATACACGTCAATATTTGGAGGGGACACGAGTTAGACAAGTCTTACCTCGGGTGCCTTGGGTTCTTAAGTAACAATCCCTCGAATAGGTAGAGTCAGTATTTGTTTCCGCTCTCTGGTAAACAAACCCGTGACGAAACGAAGGGAATTAATCCAAAATTGACTATTCAGAGACATCCAATGTATGGTGTCAATTACTTTGTCAATTGCTTCGGCCAGCGATCAATTGGGTTATTATTATTAATTGGTGTCAAATAATGTAAAGTTTTAAGGTATGTTCTTTCTTAGATTGCTGTCAGCTGTGGGACTACTCTCTGCCATCTGTCACCACCTCGAAGCTCTGCATCCGGCAAAAAGTCGGATCCCTTAGATAATGCCACCTTGGTCATTACGTCTTAGCGCAATTGAATGCTTGGATATAGCTTCAACGTGAATCAACTCACCTCTCACCTTCTATTTGCCTTACCTTAGGTAGCTAGATTACAAATACTTTCCTCACAACGCCATCTTTTTTTGTGCGCGACATAATACCTCCTACTTCTATGTGAAATACCCCAAGTCAAAGCGGCATCATGCGCCGTTACAATGTGTTCCTCCCCCTAAGCGGCTTGCTGCAGCTCAGTCAAGCTCGCCAGCCGGGCTTCAGCATTCATCATGACCTTCTTGCATATCCTCAGGTTCGTATATAGCTTCACACCCTTTACTTATTTTCTTATCTTTTATTGCGCAAAATGAAATATGCTCATTAGTGGATTCGCAAAACAGTTCGAAGTAGTCTTCTCGGAATCGTACGTATCCGAAAACGAAGCGCAAGCATTTGTTGAAAAAACGAACCCTTCACATCCCAACTACGATGCCGACTTCTCCGGTCAGATGGCTCTTGCTGCCAATGCACGCGCCGCCAAGGATAGGGATGAAGCTAGCAACGGCGAGCAGAATATCGCCGAGTCGTACGAGATCATGAACATGCCACCCCACCGTTACTTGTGCGCCATACCAGTCATCGAACCACCGCCTACGCCGAATAAGACAGCTACCGAACTAGCCAAAGCCGAGGAAGCTCGTGAGCTCGCAAGGGCTTCAGCCCACGGCTGGGATCTTATCGGTGGTCTGGATGGCACCTGTCTGTACTACATGTCTGGCTGGTGGAGCTACAGCTTTTGCTATGGCCAGGATGTCGTACAATTTCACGCACTTCCCGCCAGTGTCAAGAGTGGCCCGCCCGTAAGGGACCCCAATACCGCCGAGTATGTCCTCGGAAGGGTCCCGGATGCCAAATCTACTTCGCGCTCTTCACGTCGCGGTCAAGCGAACCCGCCGAGCAACCAAGGACAGCCACCCGGATCAGCCCCGCCGAATACCGAACTTCAGGTCAAGGGCGACCAGAGATATTTGGTTCAAAAGATGGGGGATGGCACCATCTGTGATCTTACTGGCCGGGAACGCACCATCGAAGTACAATACCACTGCAGCCCGGGCAGTACCCAAGACCGCATTGGTTGGATCAAAGAGGTAACCACGTGCGCATACCTTATGATGGTCAATACGCCCCGTTTGTGTGTAGATGTAGCTTTCCAACCGCCAAAGGAGGAGAGGGCAAACATTATTAGCTGCCGCGCTATTGTTTCCGGGGCAGAGCAGGCAAGCTGGCATGCGCAGAAGACGTTGGAAGCACAAGCAGCCATGGTGGGTCAAGTCAAAGGGGAGGTGAAAGCGCCCATTACCATCGGCGGAGTTGTGGTTGGAGGAAAGCAGATGCTTGGAAAGGGTGAAGACGGCAAAGAAGCACACAAATTGGCCCCACCGCGAAACTTCCGCAGCTCCAACATAGCACCCCTAGTCGAGGTCGTAGCCAAGGGGAGCAGCAAAGAAGAAGGCAGCAAGGTCGATATACTCACCGATGAGGAACTAGCCAAGCTAGATCTCAGTCCCGAAATGATCGACGAGCTCAAAAAGGAGTTGCAGAAGCTGGCGGGTGACAGGGGCTGGAAGCTCGAAGTCGTCGAGATGCCAGGTGACCCCCGTGAGATTCGCGGAGTAGTGGATACGAACGAGGAGGGGGAAAATTCCGACGACGACAAGAATAATGATGACGAAGGCAGTGAGGAGAAGTTCTTCAAGGAGGAACTCTAAAATACCAGGTACTAGCATGGAACGGTGTTGTGTAGGTTAATCAGTCGCACTATGTTAATCATTCCACTATCTCTATCGTCGATAGGATGGCTTACCCTTGAGTGGACTATTCTACCCGACTTATGCGTTGCGGCAAGCACACATATGTCAATCAACTTATAACATGTCTATAAAAACACGTTAAGTCAACGAAACACAAGAACAGTGCCCACGTGCAAGCAGGCAACGTACATTGACACGTACATTGACATGTGCATGCAGCCAATGCATCCCGCCGCCACTTCGGTCACCCCCGGTGCGGGCCGGCGATTAGTTCCCGAAAGGATGTGCTGTATGAGCAAAAAAAAAGGGGGGGTTCATTACCCAAACTGAAGTTCACACTCTCTACTACCTTTGCATCGGAACCAGCCTTAAGCTAGGCAAAGAGTACCTAAGAAGCAGACAAGCAAGCACATGCATACATTGTCCAGCTAACTAGATTATTGATCTCCAATCTGATCTCGCCTTTTTCATGTCTTACATACCATCACAGGAGATATAGTTACATCAATATGTGTGATAAGGTCGCCAGCTAAATGAAGACCGCCTAAAAAGCCTTGAGCTGTACTACTATATAGACGTTGGGTGGATGCTCTCTTGGCCTAGTTACCTATCTTGCCTACCTAGGTAGGTATGAGTTTAAGGCAACCCAGGATAGAGCAATCAAGCCATGCGAAGGTCTATTTGCTTAATCTGCCTCTTGAAGCTTTAATACCCTTAAACACTTTCCCCAGTCCCTATACTTGATCCTTCTCCTACCATGTTCTCGAGCTATGCTTAATGTAGTGAAACCGATGCAAACACTTACCAAGTTGCCAACTCATCATACTGAGGCTTAATAAAGTATCACCGTAGATTCTAACCTTTCAGCTCAGTTTGTGGGAAACAACAAGATGAGAGTAATGCGATTCAACCAATGATAATCCCCAAGGCCCTAGACCTACAGTTGTCAACGCACTCAGCTCGGGACATTGAAATTATCGTAGGCGATATACCAAGACTTGTATCGTATAATTTAGGGGGGTGACGAGGCGTAGGACCTCCCTCTCCGAGGAAAAGCCCCTTGAATAATTCTCATTTCTAGTTCCGGTAGCCCGCCTAGCAAACTTCAGTCCTTGCACCATTCTGTGATGGACACGGGGACTAAAAAAGACCAGATGAGAGCAAATCAGAATTTAAAGATATGGTTATATCCTTGGCGCATGTTTAACCAATGAGCTTATCATGGGCGTGGGAGGAGAGTACTGATTCGTTTAGCTAGACTTTAAACTGACGACACGTCATATCGAGCTTGCTCTTGATATACTATATTCATGCTACCCCATTCTGAATGTCGACTTCTCTGTTGCATATTCAATGGCAAACCCTCGCGATCCTGTATACACCACTAGTCGAAAGACTCAATGTCTGAAGACACGAAAGGCGAGCTGCCACGTCGAGTTGGGGCGTCTCGTGGTACACGAGGCACTCAATATCTCGCCGGTCGATATTTCTAAGAATAGGCATGATGATACCTGAGCCCTACACAGAGAGACCTATTACTACTCCTGACTCTGCGAGTAGGCAACCAATGCAAGTCTACCTAGATACTTATGTTTAGCATCGCACATACAAGATGAACCTACCTAATCGAATTTGTGTGCTATGTAGTGTTCAACTGCTTGGCATACTGTGCTGTAAATAACCCGCTTGCCGCGATTCGCAGGCGATGTTGGTCTTAGGCGCCCTTGCGCTACGGACGAGTAACACAACATCATATGGGGTAGGATTCGCATTCCTACGAGAGAACGATACGAGCTATACGTACTATATGACAGGTAAAAGTCTTTGAGTCACTCCTGCATTCATCGTGGTCTCCTTCTGAGATGGTTTTTGATATTAACTACGGCTACCTAAGTAACCTATTATCTCTGTCTCGCCACGCGATGACCCAAGTCACAGACTGTTATATTAAGTGAGTTGGTTGTGCCACACATACTCGCTACCACCGTCGAGATCGTGCGTTACGCAGATTTAAGTAAACCGCTCGTGATGGCATTTATGATGGTACTAGCAACCGAGTTAGAACGACTACATGTATATCAAACCTCGAGAAACTCAAATGTTTCAAGGTTATCCCTTCTTGCGGCCCGCCTAGCACCCGCTCCCGAGCGTCTCAACTGTCATTAGTGTAACACTAGAAACGAATATCGTTGAAAGTCAAGACTAAGATAGGGTGGAGTAGGCTAACTGGATAGTTTGATGCCCAAGGATGAAGACTTGCTTGCCTTATTCTTAATATCTCAATTAGAGTTAAGCGAGTTGAAAATTGCTCGAACATGACAATTCACCTATTCAACTCCTGGCTAAGAATTGAAACTATCGAATGGCTTCTCTAGTAAGCCATTGATTGGCCGAACCGAGATCTGGTTTACAGCAATTCTAATTATGTTGAATGTTGATGATCAACGGATGGTCCCGACGTGACGATGACGGAATTATTAGGTAGTCAAGTTCGCCCGCTAAAGCTATGTCGAAAGCCCCTCTTGAGTCGATGCGGGGAACTAAAATGGGATCTCATCGTATGCAGTAAATTGCGAGATAGTGAAGATCTCTCTGGTGACTTACTTAAATGCTATGATCCGTCTTGCTCGCAGGCTGTTGCTATGCACTCGGCACAGAGCACAGACTCCGTGATAACCCAATGGCATTGGGTATCACATCACGGATTGGGTAGCAGAAATAAAATGCGGCCCCTAGCGCTGCAACTGTCAGAAACCATCACCTCTTTAAATCCCTGTAGGAACACGGTCGCAACCAATCGCAGTATTTCCCGGCGCCTTGGGAGCCAGGTCCAGCCAGTTCCGGCTCACACGGACTGCAACCTAAAGTGGGGTCGGGGCTTGCTCAGGGCTAGCTGACCGGGATCTAGTAAGTTCCTGTAGCGTACATCGAACTATTTCTGCCATACGGTCAACGGCTCTCTCTACCCCATTACGCCTAGCAGAGAGAATGCCAATTTCAGGGCAACAAATCATATCTTCAGGAAACATACCTACATATCTCCTGTCTAATAAGCTCAGCCACATATGCAAACTATGAAAATCTTGGTATTTTCTCAGCGGTCTTTTCTAATGTCTCATGCTTCTTTGTGATGCACCTAGAAAACTACCAATCACTGGAGGCACGGTTGTTATTGTGGCGTGATGAGAAGCTAGAGTTTGCTTAACATTGTAAGTGCCTTCGGAAGGGTCTATTCGACGTTGTGAACGGGCTATCAAAAGTCTCTCGAGATATTAGAAGGTAATAAGTTGCAGCTGTGCAAATAGGTACTTGCCGGGTACTTTGTTTTCCGTGAGTGACGGACGAATTCCTTGTTCCTGTCAAGACCTTGCAGAGGCCCTGGCAACTTAACGAGAATCCCTGTCCTGCAGGTCCCCTTTAGGTACATTAGCTCAGAGATCCCGACGTGAAGGAACCAAACAGGGATATCAGAAAAGAAGTGAGACCCGCTCATAACGGCACTCATCAGTGCTGCTGAAGTGAACCAGGCAAGCCCAGGGAGATGAAGCAGGAGTGTCCCTTGTTGAAATTCCCCTATCGATAGCCTATGGAGGTAGCTTTGGGTAGAAACTAATGGATGCTTTTGCCTACACGTTTATTCCCACGGTCCTGTCGCGTCCTGTCGTGAGCTCAACGTGTTGTGCTGCCTTTTATGCTCGACGCTCATCCTATAATCGCCCGGTCGATAGATATCCTTCCCTTCCCCAGACCCGGAAACCTCGTGGATGCTCTCGCCCGGCCTGTAATTGGTAGTATTGTTATTATTACTTATCTCGGTAATTGGTTCCATACAGTGCCATCTTGTTCTAATTCCAAAGCTTCCATCTCCATTCCTTTTCCTGTTGATCAGCACATCTTCCTGAGACACAACCACCGATCTCTGTACTTCACCTGGTGTAACAATATATCCAGGTTGCCCGCCTCTTCTAAATATTGCAAACACTGAAACTCCAAACCCTGGGCCAACTGGCCAAGAGAATAAGCTTTGATTTCGAATCGAGCAGATCGAGGTAGCTTTTGGTTTCTCACGGGCGTGCGACTAGAGCTTATGGTCTAACAAAGCCACAACACACCACCCAATTAGCACATGGCTTCAACCCTTCTTCGATGCCGCGTCCTAATTAAAGCATAGGTAATAATTTGGATCTTATTACGCTCGCGGCCTTGCTAAACGAGTGCTAACTAGCCAGTATTATAGTGGTCGCAGCAAACCCGGTCATAACGCGCCCAACTAAGACGCTCAAGCCGTCGGGCAACTCCAAACACCGATGACGCCTCGACGCCTCGACGCCTCTGAACACCGCAAATCTCTACATTCTCTCCCCCTTCTCGATATCGAAATCTTCAGCCACTCGAAACGAATGCTGGTCCTGTATCTACGATCAACCTGAACCTAATGACCTCATTGTCTACTGAGACCAAAGCATCTACCTACTAACCCTAGCATTGTTCTCTTTCATCTCTTTTTTCTTTCCTTTTCCCGTAAGCTGAGCTTGTGTAGTGGGGCTAGGCTTTACACTGTTCCCTACCGCCCTTGACTCTTGATATATATTATCAAGAGAGGCTACCGAATCCCTCCAATCATGGATGGCAACGGCGGGCAGAAGGATTCGCGCGAGCGATTGTACCCTCGCGCATCTTCTCGAGCTAGTACGGCTAGCAGCGCGAACACTTCGATGACACCCAAAAGCGCAAGCAGCTCCTCCTCCCGTCTGCGGGAAACAACATATCCAGGCTCACACCCGGGACATAGATATCACCACAGTCATTGTGGTAGTCTAGGAGGTGACCAGCCGATGCCGCGACTGTCGAGAGAACCCAGTGACGAGATGCGAACGGGAACGGTGACAGCATCTTCTAGCCTTCTGCAAGAGAGGTTACAACGAGAAAGGAATGAACGCCAGGCGGGCAAGCAGGGCAGTGACCTCAGTACTTCTACTGGTGACATTCGAGAAAGAGACGTACATAACTCACCCATCAAAAGGAGTGCTACTGCCATGGGACAACGACAAAGGCCGGATGGCAGCGATGAGCTCGCCAAAGATGCTGGGATGGGGGCCAGACAGATGGAAGAGGTAGGGGACGACCCCAGTCAGACACGTTCATCTAACCAGGTTACACTGCCAGCTAACATAGATGCGAAGACCTTGTCGACGCTACATAAGCAGAATTTCGATCTCAAAGTAGAACTATATCATCGCCGAGAACGACAGAATGTCCTAGAGGAGAGAGTCGAAAAGCTTGAGACTGACTACAAAGAGATGATGAACCTTCATGAGAGCATGATCTCTGAGTTGGAGGCGAAGGATCAAAAACACAAGCAGCTGGCCAACGAGGTAGAGAAATCAAATAAAGCAGTGGCGGAGGCCGTCACGTTGATAGTGGAGCTGGAGACACAAGTTGACGAGTTGTTAAGAGAGAGAGAGATGGTCCGAAAAATCGAGGCGGACGGAGCATACCGCCATTCTCATTCTCCCTCGGGTAGATCTAATGCTGAACCTACAAATGTCGACATTCCGAAAATGCAGAACCTCAGCATCCCTGGGTTGACCGAAGGCTCCAAGGGACTCTCACGCATGCCCAGCTTCCTTTCGGAGCGCAGTGAACATACCGAGAATCTGCGAAACATTATCTTGAAGGGACAGAATAGCATGATGCGTATGCGCACGGTTTCCGAGTCGAGCGTCGACCCTCCTAGCGAGATTAATCGTATTGCTAGTCCTCTCAGCGTCCTCAGTGAGAGTTCATTTGTCAGCGTATACGGTCCGAAGGCCGCACGAGACAATACAGGATCGCAACCACCGAGCGATGTAGCAGGGATGGATGGCAGCTATGCTGACTGTTACGCGATGCCAACAAAGAAGACTAGTAAGGAGAGTTGGGGCAGCCAGAAGACTGCCGCACCAGGCCAGATGCCTGCAAACACTCCTGGCGGAGGTGTTAGGGTTTCGACACATATGCAATCCCTCAATAACGTCATCGATATGAACTCACCTCTACAGAAGCTTGAACGACTTGAAGGACGACCCGAAGGACAGATGATGACTACCGATCATATCTCAGGTCAGCCTATACCCAGCCGTGGTCGTGGTGCCGCAACCCCGACTCCCAGGTCTCAGGGCAAGTCTAAACATGAGAAGAGGGAGGCTTTGCAGAAGGTCCTGACCAACCAACCGACGCATAGAGACTTTGCCAACCCTCATGCTTTCCCTCCCACTCCTGACACAGTCTCTTCAACCACACTTCGAAAGCATCAGAACTTGACTAGCTCACAAGACAGTCTCTCGAAGCAAGCGGGGATTATATTAGCTACTGATAAATCTGGGACATCGGCTAGAGAACTAACTTATCAAACGTACCCAGAACAGCAGACGTACACAACAGCTTTCTCCGGCCGCAGGCAAATGCCCATGCCGACTTTCAATCCTAATCGATTCTCTGATCTAAGCCAGCTTGCGCAATCTCTGCCGCCACGCCCTCACTCAGCAGCCGAGACAGCATTCTCTCGTTCTCGAACTGGCAGTATCGGATCGGACTCGGATTCCGATGGTGGAGCAGATGCCCACTCCGAAGCAGATAGCTTCGACTATTGGATGAAAGAAAGCGAGAAGCCGAACAGATATCAGGTGCATTCGTCAGGACAACGTGGAGGCGATCGTTCTTCGTCCCCCGATCTCTTTTCTTTCCCAGAAGCCGCGCAAGGTTGGGAGACGGATGTCATATTCGGAGCTCTTAGAGGGAGTGGCTATCTTGGTTCGCCAGTAGCGGCATTGAAGCGTGACCCCCTTGATCAGATGGCTAGCTCGTTACAGTCGCCCCAGGCGGAAGTTTTCGAACCCCCTATTAATGGGCCCGCACCTCCTACTCCTGATCGACGATCGAGTTTGCATGCGCGCACTGGCAGCACAAGTGCAGCACCTTCATTTGGCGGGAAGCTTAGGAAGAATCCCGCCAAAGGTCCTAGCATGAGCTGGATGGATGCAAGAACTAGAAGTAATAGCATAGACTCTGCGGCCCAAGCCGCATCTATCCGAGCGCAGCCTCAGCAGCCTGAAGCATTAACAACGACCCCGGGGAAGCGAAGTCATTACCCACCAATCTCTGGGCAGGCGCCTAGAGGACGCGGTCTAGGTCTGAATTCGTTCTTTAGGAGGTCCGGCTCGGAAAGCTACAGTGTGCCCTCTAGTGCCACCGAGGCGACTTTCCCTATTCCCACTCCCAACCAACTACCGCCGCCACCCCCAACAATGCCTTCTCTAAGCCCTACTGGAAGAAGCAGTGTTCCGCCGCCTTTGACGATGCCGTGGCGCCCGCCTGTTGCTGCGGAGGATGACTACAAGAGCGCGACACCACCTCCCATCATGCGCAGCCGTGGTATGTCGCTACTTGGAAATGGAAATGGCGGTGTTCGTATGGCAGATCCAGCTACACCGCCCCACCCAAGTGACGAGATGGAGACTCCGCGCACGCCAACGACGGTGATACCACCCCACGCAGGAAATACGAGCACGACTCCTGGCGCAGCTCCGAGTACTGGCAGGAGGAAGTGGCTAGGCCTTGGAAGAATGGGCAGCACGAAGAATCGTTAAACAGTAACTCCAGCCACCAACTTGTACAAAATGTCTACGGTAAACAGAACGTGAATGGATCGGAGCAAGTTGATGGATATGCTTGGTGTTCGAAAAGAAAAGGGGAGGGGAAGAATTTTGCAAACAAAAGGAGGCCGAAGATAAACTGGAATTGCGCAAGCACAAGAAACCCCTACTGTGTCATTATAACCCACGTGTAAGATTATTGTTTTCAGGCAGCTACCTAACGGCAGGTAGTTAGAACTCTGGCTAGCAATTGGCGTTTAGGTCATCAAAAGAGGTTCTTTGGAATAAGGCATTGAAGGTGGATTAGGTACTGAGGAGTCTTAAATTAATTCGGAATTGGCTGCTTGAGATCAGGTGAAAAGAAAATAGGTTTCTCTTCTTGACTGTGTACTTCTCTGCAGAAGTCTATTGGACTGTACCTTAGGATGAGTTAGGATGTGAATTTTACTCGATGAATCAAAGACTTGATGCTTTGAGGATACACTCAACTGAAAGCTAAGGAAGTTTGGTTGACAGAATTGGGTGTTTGCGTTCGCCTGAAAACAATAAGTGCTACTAACAGCCGCTGACGCTCAGCGATCGACAGTGGAGAGCTTACCCCTAGCCTAGCGCAGGGAACGCGAATTCCTAATTCGACTAATTCTAATAAAAGGGACCCAGGGTGTCTTTGACATCACCACTTGCTTGCTTGCTACATACAGCCATATACTTCACCTCACTACGTCCTACTTATTTTCATTCATTTGAACATTGACTTTATTTTATTTTAATAATAATAATAAATGCAGCCATCTAGTATTTCATCGGTTCCTCTCGTACTTTGCACTTGTTTAAGAAGTTGTTCTTACATAGATAATAAGTCCGTTTATGTACATTTATTGCCCCCTGCCGAAGCTCTCATCTCACGGGCCACTTCATTCAAGTAGCGTTGCTAGGCAATTTCTATGGTACAAGACGAGACCGTTCTCTACTACCATCGGATTCCTTGATGATTATACATCACTCACTTCTGTAGCCATGGCTAAAGCCGGGGCTAAGGTTAAGGTTGAGAACATTGCGGAACGTCCCACGAGCCTTCGACGCAGCGCGAGGAATGCTAGCAGCAAAGGAGATGATGCGCCCATCAAGCGAGAGGAACTGCCTGTAGAAGTGTCGACTACGCCGGTACGAGGGAAGAAGAGGGCCAGAGTCAAGGAAGAAAAGACGAAGGGAAATGAGTCTCTAGCTAAGGTTGTGAAGAAGTCGCCACCTTCGTTCTCGGCATCTCCTGTCTCAAAACGGGTGAAAACAGAGACGTCTAGTCCGAGAAAAGAGGCCGGGGATGAAGGGAAAGAGAACAAAGAAGCAGACCTCCGAGCGAAGAAATTGAAATCCTACGCGCAATTTGCTAACAAGTCACCATTCCCGGATTTCCCACGTCCAACGCCCGAGGAATGCCAGAAGGCGTACAACGTCCTAGCCTCGCTGCACGGGGAACGGCAACGCCCGGAGAAAGTAGCAGCACCAGTCGACCGCGCCGGATGTGGCGACTCGCCGTCGGTGCTAGACGCGCTCGTGCGCACGATCCTGTCGCAGAACACAAGCAACCGCAACAGCACGCGCGCCAAGTTAGACATGGACGAAGTGTACGGCAGCGGCGATTCTGAAGAGCGGTGGGAAGCGATCGCGTCAGGCGGCCCCGCAAAGCTCGAGAAAGCCATCGCGAGAGGCGGGCTCGGCGGCGTCAAAAGCCGGGTCATCATCGGTATCCTAGAGCAGGTCAAGGAGCGGTACGGCAAATACTCGTTAGACCACCTGCTGCAGCTCGAGGCCGCGGGCGACGACGAGGCGGCCATGCGCGAGCTAATCTCGTTCAAAGGCGTCGGGCCCAAAACGGCGAGCTGCGTGTTGCTGTTCTGCGTGGGACGCGACAGCTTCGCCGTCGACACGCACGTGCACCGGCTCACGGGGATGCTGGGCTGGCGGCCGGCGGCTGCGAGCCGCGACGAGACGTTCGCGCATCTTGACGTGAAGATACCGGACCCGCTCAAGTACGGGTTGCACGTCCTGTTCGTGGAGCACGGGCGCAAGTGCCCCGAGTGCAAGGCTGGCGGGAAGAGCCTCGGCGGATGCGAGCTTAGGAAGGCGTTTAAGCCCGGGAAGAGCGGGCCAGACGTTAGCGGGGAGGAGATGGGGCGGGTTAAGGATGAGGACGACGCGGTCGTGGACTCGGAGACGAGCGAGGAGGTCCGGTAGTCTACCTCATATAGCTCATTCGATCAAGAACCGTATCATCGTTAGATCGATCCAGTCTCTGCAGAACTAGGCCTAGTCTACTAACCTACCATGCTACTGATGGGACTAATGTACAATAATGACTATGAACAACTGACAAGATGCATCATGATTCACCAAGCCTCAATTCCATTTCCTCTCACAGCTTTTCCAAACTACCTAGGGAGTTCATATTCAATGCCCAGGAGAGAAGACTTCGAATCATTGTTGCGCATTGGGATAGCTGTTATATTAGCTCATAGTAAGGCTCCCCTGATGGTTTGCTGACCGGGGATTTTTGAACGAGCTCTTTGAATATGATGAAAATGACAACAAGATGGAGGATGGCATTCGTGTTGGCTTAGTGCTGAGAACACTTTAACTAAAATGCCCCTGCGGCATATACCTCGACAAAGATGTCTGAATATAGATCTGACTCGTTATCAATAATCTACACTACTCCTTTTCAGTCAGAACCTTATCTTCGTATACTTACTATAAGCCTCGCTGAGCAAAGAAGATGCCGCTTAGGGGTTTGAGGTTTACCCACCAGCACTGGCAAAGCTAGGTAGTAGCTGAAGAACGAGGCCGGGCAGTAACCTGCAACGTGAAAGAACTGAGTTTCTGTGTGCATTGCTAGTGCCTCTCGAAACAAGATATCTCAACTTGCGAACATATTCACGCGATAGCTTTTCCGCATAATTTTCGCTATTCGGTTTAGTGACGGTATCTCTGGTTCTTACTAACAGCAAAATTGCTAGACAACCTATGCGGATGCGGATCCAGGAGAATCCCATCAGCACATGTAAGTAATAGACCTGAACAACTATTTATCTTCTAGCCTTTGCATTTTAGAAGAGATATAAAACCCATAGGTTATGCTTAAATAACCCCCCACCATCGTGTGTGTGCAACCTAGAGAACCCCACCTCCTCCAGGTTTCTTAAATCCCATCTTAATTTCTTTGCAAACCATAGGATTTGACGAAGTGATGTTGCCTAGGTAAGGATCAGAGGAGGAGACAGGGAGAGAGATCTAAGAAATATCAGTTATCTTGCACCGTCCACCAATCTGACTCACGACATTGGCATTAGCGCCGACATTGACACGAGTGCATACCGAGCTGACTGGCGTGCACGGCACCGTGACCTAAAATACACGATTGATTAGCAAGCCTTCACCTAACCTACACACCTAAAGTTGATACTTACATGTAAGCTGACTTAATCAATCTAGTTATACGATATCTATATGATAAGGGGTCGTTTTGAGAGGACTTAAAGCGGCAGTAGCGTATACGATCGAAAGTGCATTTTGGCTTGATCTTGACATTGATTCAATGAGAGATCCTGCTCCCTGTACCTATTATTCAGATGCAGTATAACTTGGGTACATGTATCTACCTTGTAGGAGATCAGTGCGAAGCCAGGAGATTGGCTGAATGTTAGGTTTTGTTAGGTTTTGTGGTTAAACTATCGGTATAGGTGTAAAAGACAACCCTTGTCTTCCATTATCATTCTTGATATTTCTTTTCCTTCTTCTAATTATTTTGCTCCTCACATTTCTTCCTGCTTTCCTAGAGGTTGATTCCAGACCTTTGGGCTAGACACTCGTCACGGTGATGAGGTCGACTAGGGGCATTGATGTCATCATGACAGCGTTTTCCTGCACAGTCGTTCGATGCGGGCATTCCCAAAGCAATAGCACCCGTCATGTTCCCTCCTAACGAATGCGCAGACGGAGAAAATAAAAATATTATATAACCGATTAGGTGGATATTCTTATGATATTCTTAGGACATTCGACATCATCGATATTAAATGACTTAGCTTGCTTATATGTATGTTGTGTTAATTCATGCCACTTACCCTGTTTCTCCTTTAGATGTACTCTTTTCAGCATCCTCTTGATCCTGATGACTCAGCGTCCTCGGGGCAGCTACCATGGAAATCAGACCTACCGCATCATTTCCCTCAGTCTAGCGTCATGGTTAAACCAACTGCCTTGGAGACTAGGCACGGGATACAGCCGGCGGGACTACACAGCGGATTGAATCATCTCGCTTCTGCCGCCGCCATATCTGATCCATACAATACATCGCAGACATCACCGCCGAGCCAGAGGACCAGTCCGGATGGGCCATCAGCCTTCGTTGCCAACGAGGGCCTCTCGTCTACCATGGCGCCTACGGCAGCGCAGCAAAGAGAACAACAGAAGGCCAAACGTCGTGTCCCAAATTCCCTTCGGAAAAGAACCCAAATTAGCTGTGACAATTGCAAGACGCGGAGATGCAAGTGCATACGACTGAATACAGCATCAGAATCCTATCGCAATACCACGAGGAATGGTAGCCAACCACCGTGCAAGCTATGCGTCGAGAGCGGGATTCCGTGTGTGACGACGATGCCACGGAAGCAACGAGTCTATGGGAGCGTCGAGAACTTGGATAGAAGATATCGAGCCCTCGAGGCACTGGTTTTCGGCCTCTTCCCGCAGTTGAACCCTAAAGCTTCTGCAGAAGAGCTGGTGATATTTGGGCGTGAAAGGGCAGTAGCCATGCCAGAATTCAGCGAATCGTCTGACCAGGCTTCACTTCTTCCAAGCTCGCCTTTGCCCATTATAAAACCAGAATATCCCGAAACCTCACCACAACAAGAGAGAGATCAAGCTAGGCGGGGACAGAGTTCAAACTTGATTGCAGCTGGGACTAACCAGGGCAAGACGATCTTACCTCCATCCTACGTTATGAGAGGCATGTCGGCGACGACTCCGGAGCATTCACCCGAAGCACTGGGCGCGGAAAGTAATACGCATCCCAATAATGACCGGTCAGGTCTGATATTGGATGCTAGCGGTCGCCCACATTACATAGGTCCATGTGGAAGCCTTGCTTTCTTTGCAGAGATGCGCGATTTGTTCTCGCTACGATTTAGCACATTCAGAAGGCGATCAGATGAGGATAAGCGCATGGGCTGCAGTTTTACGAGGGATAGAGAGAGTGTGTTTGTCAATAACCCTCTGGCCGCTTCGTTGGGTGGCACTGGAGATCGTGGACGACTTACCGGCCACGTGTCAGGAAAGGAACGTTCTCCTAGTCGTGATCTGGAGTGTTTGGAAGGCGATAGCCCACCTCAGCTATGTGAAGACATGTTAAGAGCCCACCCCGACGATCCCGAGTTTTGGAGGTACCGCAAACGAGTATCGGCGCTCGAACTGCCTCCCAGAAAACGCGCCGATACATGTGTCGAGGCTTTCTTCACTTCGGTTCATCCAAACTTCATTTTATTCCATCGACTCACTTTCCAAAAGGCATATGAAAAGATGTGGAAATGTTGGGACGCAAACCAAAGTCGAAAGCGGGATGGAAGAATGAAAGAAGCTTCTGTGTCGGTTGGCTGGCTGTGTTGCCTGTACATGATCTTCGTGATAGGGTCTAGGGCCCTGCCACAGAGCACCGATTCCCTCGAGTTCCAGCGAAAGTGGTTCGCAGCTGTCGACAAGTTGCCCCCGCTGCTCGGGACGGCAAGTCTACCTAACGTATGTGCATATATGCTACTCTCGTTGTACTATCACAATACCAACGACCGAACTAGCTCTTGGACATTCCACGGCGCGGCATGCCGACTGGCAATTGCGCTTGGGATGCATCGCGAAAGCTCCTCGGGCCTATTCGACCCAGTTGAAAGGCAGCTTCGAAAATTAGTCTGGTGGACGCTGTATGACTTCGAACAGTTTCTATGCTGCTCGTTGGGACGCCCCAGCGCAATCGACGATAGAGAGATGGATGTGGGAATCCCGAAGGATGCCTTCCTAGACGCAAACCTCTTACCTCCCCATTACATCGAGTATTCGGCCCAGTTAAATATGCTACTCGCTGCTGTTAGACGAGGAATATTTGATCCAAGCTTTGTCCCGGGGACGACGTATTCACGGGCTTTGGACTTCCTAGACGCTCTCAAGGCCTGGGAAATTTCTCTCCCAAGGGGCTTGAGACCAATGGCCTTCGATGGGTCTCTGGACGGCAATGACAATCAATGGCGTAGTGCCATGCTGCTCCATATCCGGTACCACCACGTAGTAAGCTTCCTGGCGCGCCCTTTTCTCTTTGAGATCATGCACTCCGTTATTGACGGGGTGGCCTTGGGGCCTGATGCGTCCAAATTCAGAGCCTTAAGTCAAGTATGTTTGACTGGCGCAATGCGCGGTGGCGAATACATCATCAACTTGTGGCGCGCGGGTTATGTCAACGGAGTGACCTGGATAGATATTTATTACGCGCACATGGCGTGCTTGGACATCGCTCTCGCCTTGCTCTCCCCTGATGCGCTATTTCAGAATGAAGAGCACCCGGATATTTGTAAAGAGGGGGTAATACAGAAGTATACAACGGATGAGATGAGAAGTACGGTAAGGCAGCTGTGTGAGGTGATGTCCACCACCGAAGTGTGCGGAACAAATGCTCGATTTGCGAAGGCGGCTTTCGAATTCGCAAGCGCTCTCGCAATTATTCCCGAGGACAAATATTTGTCCCTTCGTCTACGTATGCCCGATCCGGAGTCGCTGGTTGAGGATGAAGGAATTGACAAGATTCGCACCGAGGCGTCGAACGAAGATCAAGCATTTCCTCATCCTAGGAAGGAAACAAAGGCTGGTGAACTCGACCAAATCGTGGGAGGGATCCCCGGATATGCTTACGCTACGAACGACATGAACCTAGACTTTTCAGGGAACTTCAACAACGCTGCGAGTACCGCTGTTGGCAATGGAGTGCAATGGGATATGTGAGTCTACTCAACATGATAACCTTTGCTATATACCATGTCTATGCATAGGTGCTTAGGTACTCACAGCTGAGCATTCAATAGGATACTGCAGCCTTCGCAATGGAACGGGGGTGCTCTGGATATGGAAATGGATTGGGTCTGGCAATGCCCGAATCAAAGCTGGCACGGTCACGGAGGGCTTAATAGGGAGCAATGAATGAATTAATTGTTTTGGGCTGGTTACGGGTCATATAGACTGCCTTCGGGATTTCCCGCGAGTGATACATATTCCTAGACGTGTTATTGCGTTTACAATAACTAACCGAAAGTGTACGCGAAGCACGACTTTCTACGCTGGGTTTCCTTTAAATGGCGCTATCACCTACCTCATCGGCAGACACTTTATACGCCTAAGGGTGGTTTGGTTAAGATATGGTACTCTGTTATCTGGTTTTCTGGGCGTGCAAAGGTTTCGGGGTTGCATTCTTAAGGGGCGGGTTTTCCGAGGCAGACACGTTCAAAATGATAGTATCGGCTAGTTGGATTGATTACAATACAAAACTTGGGATTCCAAAACGGCAGTCTATTACTATTTCTCCTGGATTAACTAACATTGATTTTCCTACACCAATCCCTTCCGTGCTGAACCTGCCAGGCGCAAAGCCGCAATTCCATAGCCATGCTAACGAACCCAGCGATACATATACCAGCACTATCGCTGACACTCGTTGCGCCAAGACTGAACTCTCGTTCCGAAGTTGGGACATTCTCCATGATCTCAGCAAACGTGTTTACGTATACCGCTCCGCCAAGAAGACCTTCCCAAAATATGAGGAGGAAAACAATGTAGACACTCGGGATGAAGGGCAAGAGAGCATGCAAGATTAGGACTACGAGGTTACCTATTTGAAGGAAGGAAGGAAAATACAGGTGCCGGATCCGAATGAAGGCTATGGAGGAACGGGAGATGAAGACACCAAGCTGGTACAAGAATCCGTACATGGGGTAGAAATCGCGGTACTCGCTAAAGGGGGTGGACTCCAACGGGAACAGCAAAGTGGGCGATACACCTTGGTTGATGGTGTATTCGGCGACGTAAACCAACAAAAGCGGGAGCATATACGGCAAAAACAAAGACTTGGCCCGTCGAACATTTGCCCTGAACTTGGACAGGGCATCTGGGCTGTCTGCTGCTCCCGGGCCGGGTGCAAGGAGGCTGGAGGCTGCATTCACGGCAGGCAAATCGTCCTCGACGTCGTCCTGTCTCAGGTCTTGGTCCGGTACGGCCTGGTACTCTTTCGGGCCGTTGCCCTGACGGAGCGGCCCTTGGGGGAGTATCAGAAAGAAACTGATAAGCATGATGCCGGGCAAGAAAGCGGATGCCAGCAGACTGTTCCGGACGGAGAAGCCTATCCAATCGGTGAACATGACGTACAACCCGGCACCGACGAGACCAGCAGCGCCGGTACCGCTCCCCCAGGCGGCGAGGCTCATGTGACCGTAGTAATGGGTTAATCCCAAGAAGCTCAGCTCGCCAGCGCCGCTCGAGAGGCTCGCCAACACGACACCGGCCATCTTGACTCCAACGGACTTGTCGGGCGGCGTGAGAGCGACGAGGAACATGCCGAGGGAGGAAAAGACGACGAAGACGAGGACGCGGAGGGAGTAGGGGACCTTGTGGATGAAGTAGGGGGCGGTCAACTTGGTCAGGAAGGAGGGGAGGACGTCGGCGAGCAGGACGAGACCCTTGGGGACGTCGGAACCGACGAGGTCTTGGGCGGCGGAGAGGATGATGACGTACAGGACATTATTGATGAGTCCTTTTGGTTTGTTTGTTAGTTTAGTATAGTATAGTATAGGATAGGATAATATTATAAAGAAGCATACCGAACAGCCAAAAGGCGACCAGTACCGACGTGTCGGCGCCTCGAAAAACAGAAGCGAATCGGGCCCGGTAAAGAGCCCACGACGACGACGGCGAACCAGGCATCGGTAGAAGACCCGAGGATGCCGGCGAGCGGCTCATCGTGACGAAACGAAACAGTATCTACAAAGTGTGACTTTACTAAAAAAAAAAAAAAGCATCACAGGTAGCATTGGAGCATTTATTTTATTTTACGGTGATCATGCACGTGTAGGAGTAGGAGCTGAGAGTTTGTATGATGATTTGCTGGCTGCGTGTGATAAGGACACGAGGGTTCGGGTAATCCCTGCCACTGACGTACATGTACATAGTACGTACTAACGTAGTAGCCCGTGTTGTCGGTAAATGTATTATGCATAAATACATAACATGAATACATACATGTAATTACTTATCTACATACTACATGTAGGTTCCTGATTCTTCATCTTAAAATGTCAAAACAAGCCGACTACTATACTCGGTAGGCCTGCCGAACGACACCTGAGCGCTTTGGCCCGTCAGGTCCATTATGATGTTAAACAACGTCTGGGACCTGCATTTGCCTTCTTGCTTTCTGCAGATGGACGACGGGTAACCCTCGGTATCCTTGAAGACCTCGAAGATTTCATCAGCTGTCGGCTCAGATATCTTGGACGTGAGATTTCGAATTCGTGCCAGTCGTGCCGGAGAATCCTCCAACCAACCGGGCTCGTCGATGTCGGCATGATCGAGGATGAGATGGTTGGAATGACACACTCGTCCCGTCTTATCCATACCCAGCTCCTTCACCCAGCTGCTCGTGCACTCGAGGCCCGTCGTTCCAGTCGCGTCCCCCACCAACAGGTGCCCTCCTCCCGCAACCCCGACCGACTTGATAAACTGTATGGCTTTCTCCCTCGAGCTGCATTCAATCACGGCCCGGAGCGCCATATGCACCGGCAACTTGGTTCGGTCAAGGCCTCGGCATCGGATGGCGTTAAGGCAACATCCCACACCCTTTGCGTTGAAACCAATCTTCCCGATAATCCCAGCCTCAGTAACCATTGACAGGTCGGGAATGTCTGTACCCGGCTGCGATATGTGGCATACTATGAGATTGGGCTCCTGCTCCGCCCTCCAGTCCCAATTCTGGCAGAGGAACGAGGTCGACTCCGTCCGCCAGCCCAGGCTCGTGCATCCGTCGCTAGGGAATTCGTCGCCGTCCCTGGACATATCGGTGAACAGGCCGAAGTTGATCTCAGAGCGGACATTCAGCGCCAGGATATCCAAGAACGAGAAACCCGCTCCTTCTGCGATGCCGTTAATCTCGGCGAGGTAGCGCGGCGCAATTTTTTTCAGCGGCTCCACGTAGGCCGACGCTTCTTGGAGAATCTCTTGCCAGCCTAGCTTGGTGGACTCGAAGAGGAACTGGCTGTAGAAATTGATGGATCCTTCTATCTTTTCTCTAGCAAGTCTACCATGTGTGACCCCAATCTCGTGAGGCGTTCCGCTGCATCGAATTTCAAGCATGGTAGGCAATTTGGAGATACTAAAGAATAGTATAGGGGACAAGTGAGTAAGTAGTGCGAACATGCGCATCCTGCTTTTTCAGTTAAATACCTGGACCGGGGTATTTCTATCTCTATTCTACACCAAGCAGAAAGGATTTCCGAGTTGCTACTCCGACTTCGTCGTAGCTCTCCGCACGAACGATAAACGCCGTGAACCTACCTCACTGGGAGCTTCGTATACGATGACAAATTCCTACTTAGGGGGAGTATGCATACAGGTATGCAGATGCGCACCAGCGATGTAACACGGTTCTAGTTCCGCCCAATGGTTGGTTCGAGTGTAGAGCCCCAATACTCCGATTAAGCAGAAAACGTACGCGACGAGCGTAATCCCATGTATACCCGGTACTATATTGTACCGCTCGCAGGGACGACCATTGGGCTCGACCTCGGAATATATTTCACCTTTCCTAGCCATCGAGCAATTGGTATTGGGGTAAAATCCCGAAATAGATGAGTAGAGGCACGGGTTGGCTGTGCTTTAAGCATAAGTACTAGGTAATGGTTTCTCTCCAACTCGTGGCGATTTAACCGATTCTCACATATAATTCGGATAATCTGTTACCATATAATCGGCTTGGAAATCTGAAGGCCTTCTTCTCTCCCTTCTTCGTGTCTTGTCGTCCTGTTTCGGATAGTGTAAAAATATAGTGTTAGTTAAGAAGGATTGTAATAGGCATGAAGTCCTGCCCCGAAAATTCCGTATCATGAGTGCATATTTACTCCTCTCGAAACTCAGGGGTTGTGAAGCCCGCTGACCAAAATCACTCCTGAGTTTCATTCAGTCGAGAGCAGCTTATCTCACTTACTATTAGAAAGTGCAATGGATCATCAAACAAGTATAAATAGATGAGATAGACTTGGAATTTATATATTCGAGTGCTCATAGCAGGGATAAATATTGGCAATACGAATAAGATATTGCCAACGAACGGCACCATCTCTGTATCGGGGCACTTATGTACATACATCAAGCAGACAAGAGCAGGGATATTACAATGATGGCTGTCAATCTCGCTGCAATCCCACCTTCTCTTTACTTCATCTTCGCCTCTTTTCACTCACACGATCCACGGCTCAGCCTACCCTCACCTTTGACTCTTGGTACATATTATACTATGTACGATACATGATGTAAACTGCGACGTGCCCCGGCTACGATTTCCCATGCCAAGCTGTTAGAGAGAGGTCTTGGGTGACGCCAAAACCCATAATGCATCAGTACCAAGGAGTACCAAGCTGTTTACGGTAGTATTTAGGACGGTGCGAATGCAAGCGCGTGCACCGCCGTTCCCTGCTGACTGCCCTAAGCCTTAGCAGCGTCATAGAAGAGGAAAATCACAATATGGATTTGGCGATGCTGCATCCAAAACAGCCAGGCAACCTCGAGGGAGGCGGGTCGGCAGTCGCCCCTTGCTTCTGACCTGAGAGAGCCTTGTCGTTTCGGTCAGCATTCAGCCTTTTTATAACATTTAAGAATAGAAGTCTATTGCTTTCGGTGTCACGACGTGTTATTGTTTCCTAAAACTGTTAGAGACTCGTGAACATATTGGACGTATTGGCAAGATCACGCGACGGTATCACAAACCCTCCAATAATTCGACTCCAGCCACCACTACCAACAGCACCTAGGCAACATCACCTGAGATCCTATTATTTAATAAATAGTCCGGGGCAGATCTCAGTCAAGATGGCGACACACGAGACACATTACAAGTATACGGGCGCCATCGACATGCAGCATCGTACGCGAAAAGAGCGTCGGTTCGACGAAACCGAGCACGACTTGCCCGACTTCTCTCCCTTCACCGCGGCGCTGAGCTACACTGACAAGGCTGCTAACGTCCTGTCCTACCTCGGCAAGAAGAACCCCTTTGCGCGCTCGATTACGGAGAAGGACACGGTCTGGCTGCTTGACAACACTGCGTATCGCAACGAGAAGACGGGAAAATGGGAGGCAGAGTTCATCTCAGCCGCCTTTTCGCAAGACTCGTCCTGCACCGTTATCGACGCTGTGAGTTCGATCGCTGGGAAAATTGATTTGGACGAGAGCGACCCGAACTATCCTACCATCGAGGAGCGAATTCGCCCGTTCGTACAGGATATCAAACCGGGCGCCCAAGTGAATGCACTTCAAGGAGGGAATGCACCAATTAAGCTCGGGCCTGGTGGTAGGAATGGCATTAGCAGCGATGTTAAGAGAATCTCAGGTAGTACAGATGGCACACTTGTCCCTACGTTCGCCAAGGTCCCCGAGGGTGCGAATGGCATTTTGGAGATGAAGACATTCTACGCAGAGCCTGAAGGCTGGGGCGTGATATCGGGTAAGTTTTAACCTGGCGAGTTGGTGACAAGATAGGTGATTTGCACACCCAAGCATAGCACTTGCTCGGCTTCATTCGCTTCTTCTTCGTCTTCCACTTCTTTCCTTCCCTCTATGTTTGTGATAATGTGCAAGTTATTTTATCACAGACTTGCCTAGTCACATGACGTGGGTAGTAACTAATGCTGTGTAGATATCGATGACACTATCAAGATTACTCAGACGAGCGATCCTATCGGCATCTTACGGACAACTTTCCTCGATAGGCCTGAGCCCTGCCCTGGGATGCCCGAGTTGTATCAGTTCATCCAAGCTCATATTCGAGACAAATCGCCATGGTTTTATCTCTCAGCTTCTCCATACAACCTGTATCCTTTCCTACGGGATTTCCGTCAGCAGCACTATCCGCATGGTACCATCATTCTTCGCGATGCCAGCTGGATGAGTTTGCCGGGCCTCCTGACGACTCTCACTCTTGGTACCGAAGACTACAAGGTCGACCGTATGGAGAAGATACATTCGTGGATTCCCAAGAGGAAGATGATTTGCATCGGCGATTCAACTCAATCCGATCCCGAGGCTTACGGCGATATGTAAGTGGTATCCATTCCGCCGAACTAGGGTCGGTCTTGGGGAGTGCAGTGCTAACCCTACTAAAATCTAGCTACCGAGCATACCCTGGCTGGGTCAAAGTGATATTGATTCGCAAGGTAGAAGACATCGCGGCCATTGGTATCGAGGTTAAGAACGAGCCAGAGCGATTCGAGAAAGCATTCAAGGATGTGCCTCGTGATGTCTGGCATGTGTTCTCGGACCCAGCTGAGTGCAACAAAATCATACAGGATACAGTTTCGAAGTCATGAGTTAGGGAGTAAGACGGGTCGTGAATGACATCTCCCTAATGAATCGGTTTCCTTGGGCATTGATTTCTTCCACATACCATCATGTCACTAGCTTTCCCTCTTTGATACCCCTATGAGTCTAAGTGTGCTCTTGCAGACTGTTTCTCTTAAGTTCGGTAGTTGATTAATTCCATATCGGTACAATCAAGTTTGCCATCTTGCTTGCCTACCATAATCAAACCTCTTAAAGATGTTTCCACTTGTGCTCTACAAGCTTACATTAGTCCGAATCAGTCAGTCTAAACCTGGTAAGACTCCCCCGCATTATCTGATGATCTGCATGAGACGTGCAAACTACCCCGCCTATGGATATGATGTACGATAGACCCAGGACCATTCCCATCGAATCCGCCATCCCGCCAAATGACCCACTTTCGATATCCAGGCTGCCAGGCACGCAAGGTAGGTATGTACCTACTATTATCTAATCCTCCACAACGGAGTTTATGCCGTCGTATCTCCCACCCAGCCACCTCGCTCTTCGGACTCCTCTATTTATGGAGCTTCATCGCACTTACATAAACTCGTTCTTTCACGCTTATGTTCAAACCTCAACTCCTCCGCGTGACTCGCTCGATTCCCCAGGTGTCTTACCGGTTGGTTCGATTGTCGTTCTCACAGCATATCTGTGCTTATCACACTACTCGTCACTATCATCTAACCATGTCTGCTCCTAAGCGTCAGAAGTCTTCGAAAGATGTGCCGTACGAGCTCATCTACTGGCCTAGCGTACCTGGTCGCGGCGAACACATTCGCCTAGCTCTCGAGGAGGCCGGCGCAACGTACACGGACACAGCACACGTTGAGAAGGGTGCGGAGCAAGTGATTGCGCTGATTTCCCAGGACAGCGTTGGTGACGATCTCAACCCACCGCCATTGGCACCACCAATTCTTCGTCATGGCGATCTCGTTATCTCGCAAACCTCAAACATCCTGTTATATCTAGGTCCCCGCCTCGGACTTGTCCCGTCTGAGGACGACGAGGACCACCCGGATGCATTGTACAAGATCAATGCGCTGGTGCTGACGGCCCTCGACGGCTTGAGCAATGAAGTGCATGATACGCATCATCCCATTGCGACGAGTCTATACTATGAGGACCAAAAAGAGGAAGCGAAGCAGGCGGCTAAGATTTTTGTTGATACCCGGCTACCCAAGTTCCTAGGGTACTTCGAGCGCGTGCTACAAGGCAAAGCAAGCGGTGACGGCCCGTGGCTGTATGGTGGACAGCTGACGTATGCGGACTTGGTGCTGTATCAGGTGAGTTATTTCTCCTCTTGTCATTTCCCATATAGAACGATTATCGGACAGCCTTCTAGCATAGAGGCTAGATAGACAGTGGTTTGAGGTCGATACTAACCTCATCCAGTGCATTGACGGCACAAAATTTGCATTCAGGAAGGCTATGAGCGCCGCAGAGAAGTCGGGAAAGTATATCCACGTCTTTCAGCTGTACGATGCTGTCAAGGAGCGGCCGCGGATCCAGGAGTACCTGGCTAGCAAGAGGCGTCAGGATTACTCGATGGGCATCTACCGATACTACGAGGAGCTGGATTTTGGTCCTGAAGGGCGTGATTAGATTGTATTGAGAGGGGGGGCTAAAATGGGGATTGAAGGGGAAACGAGAAGTGACATGCTATGTCTTTTATTGATAGATCCTGTGGATGAAATAAAGTAAAATTTGTGCTTCCTCATTTAGGGAGCCATAAAAGAAGGAAAACAATCCTTTAACCCAGCACACTCACAAGGCCCCTAGCACATGTGAATTTTAACGTGGCTAGATAGACTCGAACCAGAAGCATCTCCTTACTGAATTTCTCGACAATTTTCAGCACCGTCATATTCTTAAAGTCGTACCTTGGGCTGTTATCACGGTATCAAACTGTAAAACTTAATAGCCAACTGACGTGACTACGGCTCGCTTGAAACCCCTTTCCTATAATACAGTCCTTGAACCTTCGTTCCACAACGTAAGTCTATCAGAATCTAGTGCCGTGATAATAGCTCTGGTAATGAGCGGATGCCTCATATGATAGGAAATCAACATGAAAGGGTCAGCAGTTCATATTATCTATGCCACTACCTTGGTAGTTAAATAAGATGTAAAGCTCGTACCGGATTTAAAACACATGGATAAGTACCTAGTTTCATGACGCGGAGTGAGTCGTATTGAGGATAGGTGAAATTTTATGGGAATATCATTTTTCTTCATAAGCCTATATTTCGAGCCAGTCTTCTCTTCGAACATGAATATTTAGGTCGAAAGTTCTGTAATAAACCATCATTTATCTTAAAATAGACGGAGCTTTATTTTTGAGATAGAGTCAACGGTTGTGACATTGTATCCTTCAGCTTTCACCACGTATGTTAGGAGTCTAGCATCTTGGGCCACCAGGGACCAGGGGATATATCACAGCCATCAGGGGCTTTATAGCTAGGACAAAGGAGGCTCGTGTATATGGACCCGGGACCTGCTCGTGGCCGCTAGCTCATAGATAACCCTCGTGCCACAACAGAGTTCATTCCTATGCTCTCAAGGTCTGCATCGTGACACTAGCTATGTAGGTAGATAACTGCTACGATACAGGCCCCAATAAGAGAGAACAAGAACTATGGTACAACTTAATACAAAAGGGGGTTCAATGTGGATCCGTGGCCATGTCAGTGAGCCTTGGGCTCATAGTTTACCTTAGTGCTCTGAGTCAAGCCCATGCAGATGGGGGCCTAATACGGTTCGGCAGCATTAGATGGTTGCAAAATGACGAGAAGTGACGAGAAGAATTCATTGAAAGCGTGTATATATTCACGTGCTATAAGAAACTCCAGTTCACGATATTTAGGAGGCATATATTCGAAGTCAGTTATCCTCCTGTCAAGCTATTGAATATAGAGTCCCCCTTTTCACCAAAATGTGTACGACTACTATATCTGTGATTTAGGTATAAGTGTATGAGATGGATGGATCCTTTGCTATGAGTGGCAGATCCCTAAGTGACTGGCAAGGCCACCGTTTCCAGGTCGCCAATAGTTACATCTCTATAAGCTGACCCGACATCCTTGAAGAATGCAAAAGTCCCTCAGCACGGTAATACTACACAGCCACCATCCGATCGGAGTTTTCATCGCAAAGAACCGCGATTTGAGGACATGCGTCGACAAGGGTGGGAAATCCTTAATCGTCCAGGTGCGGAATCAAGGCAAAAATGTGATCCAAGACAAACAAGCCTATTGGTTTCCCACTCCCACACTTCCTCGAATGACGGCCTGGATTCCCGATTTCACGGTCCTGATGTCGCAGGCTGGTCTCCATGGCAGGGATCTATCATGCCTACTATCGAATAATTTTTGCCTCGGCCTGTCGATGAAGCGGTGATTAGATTCCTAAGTGGCGGTGGGATGCTGAGCATTGCTTGAGCTGAGCAGCTAGTGTTGTTAGTCTAGCCACACCGCTCGTAAAGGGCTGGCCTAGAGAATCGATTTGCTTGAACTCAACGAATCGCCAACTAGGTGTCTGTTCAGCTGTTTTAAACACTACCAGGGTTGTCCTCAAAAAACCAATGCGGCATCTCCACTTACTTCGCCTGTGCGTTTGATATGTCGCTAAACTTCGAGCGATCTCGTAGCTACAATCGCCGATCTGGCTTGTGCTACAGAGATGAGATTGATAGATCTGGAATAGAGAAAACGTGCAACCGGGTCTCCTTTGGTAATGGTTGAGTGAGCCAAAGGGGCATATTGTCTACGGATTTTTCGCATACGATCCATACGCGAGAAATCACCTCGCGTGTATCCAAAGCCGTTATGGATTAAATTCGCCAAAAGGTCTTACGTGGGCTTGGGTTGAGGAACCCTGCCGCCCTGGGGTTACTGGCCACCCCACGTACGTAAACAGTCGTGTCGGCTCGGTCCCTAGCTACTCTAATGGGAATAGGAAGAAGCTTGTGGTCATGGGTGAATGATAGTATGTTTTGAAATGTAATGGTGGTGATGCCCTGTGACATTGCATACCTGGCTCGTGGCTCGTGCTCTCGCTAGCAATCTCTAATGAAATGATTGGCTTCCTGGCCCTTTTAGTTAAACTAACGAAAGGGTGTGCATTGCTCCCTTGGCCACGACAAGGGTCCAGCTCGTGCCGCTTCGTGTGATAGTCGCCAACTAAACAACCCACCGGTCAGCGGGCAGGCAGGGCTCCCGACGATCGGGGAGTGCTTGAGAGGACCGGGCCCGAAATGATATTACTATCTAGATAGAGAGAGCAGACTCGGGTTTTTACTACTGATCATTGGCTTTCCTTATGAGATCTAGCTTACAAATCCATTCAACCTATTTATTCTCACGTTGCACAAGATCGAGATCAGTGCGGCAGCGTGCCGATCGTTGGTCGTGCTTCCCGAATGAAGCTTGAGTTGTGATCAAGTACGTCTGCCTGACGAGATCCTAGCGGTATAATAACTGCCTTCGGCATGATGGTGTATGAACCTTCGGCATACTTTTTTCAAAGGATCCCTACACGATTGACGTGTCGGTCTAGGATCTGCCCATTCTCAGTAAGCTCCCCATGTCAACGAGAAGAAGAGGGTGGTCACTAAGCCTCTCCCACCAAGCAACGGTAGTCAGGAGGACATAATAAATCTCATGCCTCACTCTAATGGATAAGCCGTGGAAAGACCTTCCGGCGGTCGTGATCGGATACGACTGGCATGGACCTTTCCCCCCTCTGAGCGACGTGCATGTTAAAAAAAGCAATATGGCACACCTCATCCAGGTTACGATCGACTAGTTAACCTTGAGCTGATCCGTACCGTCGGGTCGGTCCGCGGTAGATAGTGGGCATAATACATAAGCGCTTATCTGGCTTATACGTAAAATAAACAGGCGCTTGTTTCAATTTAATTACTGGTGTATTTTCCTCCATCCTTTGTACAAGTACATGATATACCGTGTGAAAAGCTAATACAGTATCCCCCTTCTTGTGCAGGTACCAGCTTCATGATCTACCTCAAAGTCAGGCCATACCTACGCCCCGAGCACGATGGCTACCTTTCACGAATGCTATCTCCCTGACCCACAAGGCTCAATGGTCTCGTTCTAGCTAGGGTATCCTATCTTGTTTCTCATGCCGTGGAAATCCATGATCCGGTTACACATGATCGAACATCTGCCGAACCGCTGCACGACTGGACTTGGGTCACTGGGTTCTCATCCTAGTTTAACACACACAGGTTGCCAATACCGCCAATACCACTTCAGCAATGTGTCGTTGTTTGATGTAGCGATGACGTATCCGATAACTAGGTAAGACATTCTGGACATAGGACTGTACTATGTAGTTGAAATGAAATTGCCGTGACCTACGGTTACTTTAATTTTAGAGTAAATCTGCTTCGTGATCTGCTTCCTAAGAAACATACCCTCCGGTCTCAAGAATCGGTTACATACTTCATTATCGGCACTGTCACATGAGTCAGGCTTCATGCGGGTAAGGTGACAATAGCGGGGTGACAGGTAACGAGCTGGGGGTTTTAGTCCCCGGTTCCTGGTTCTCAGCACTAAATAAGCTAGGGTGAATGGCTATCACCACGCCATATTTCTCTTCCTCACTCGCTACTCTTCCATCATCTCCGTTAGTCGTGTTTCAAGACAATAAGACAGATAAAATGAGAGCGTGGGGCCCGTGAAGGTCGGCCGAAAAACGAGTACCGGGCCGTGAGAGGATGATTGGTGGTAAATTTAATAACAATAATAATACAGATGAGTACGGAGGCTGAATCGTCAGACCTTAAGACTAAAGGACGTCTTGTAGTGACAAGCTCGTGATGAAATATTGCCAACCAATCTCCAAACTGTTAATACTATGGGGGCTACATATGATAGTAACTGCCCATTATCGTATCCTCAAAGAACAGCCATTTGATGAGAGATTGTTGTACATACGAAGTAGCGAAAAGAACCCGCCTAACCTTCAAATGAGCCCGTATCCGGAACAGAGTCGAATTAAGAAATCAGCCCACGAGTTTGCTCCACTGCATGTCTCGAACTAGAATACTGCAGACGGCAAATGCCGTAGAGCTAGGTATGCATTAGGTAGTCCTGCTCACCTTGCTGTTCGGTTCGTGCTGGGCCGAAGTGATTAGTCCAATACATACATAGCTTCTACCACGAAAAACAACCGGTACGTATGTAGTAATTTGCTTACATGCTCTACCTACTATGCTCATATTTAAAAATGACGAAGACATGAATCTACCATTTTCTTACCACTTTCGTGTCTGTGTATGAGTAGGTACTACGGCCCAAAGGAGGAATAGCGAAGAGTGCGGGTCTTAGGAATCGGCATAATTCGATCTCGGCCCTTGAATATACATACTTCGGTGAGCCGGTGTACATAAGTACATAAAATGGGCCGTCAAGATGAACTCACTGATAGAATAGTGGGGGCTTCTCTTCTATCTTTACC
Source organism: Hypoxylon fuscum (assembly GCA_022578945.1). Taxonomy (NCBI): domain Eukaryota; kingdom Fungi; phylum Ascomycota; class Sordariomycetes; order Xylariales; family Hypoxylaceae; genus Hypoxylon; species Hypoxylon fuscum. Next base: position 78,838 of record MU399952.1, read on the forward strand.
TCTCCTGTACATACTTACATATGTATCTATAACAGCTCGAATATACTGTCGTGATAATAATATATACAGGGAATTGGATTATTACTGTATCTTGGATGAGTCCCGTGCAGCAGGTAATAAACCTACATAGCTACCTTAGGAGGTACCTATTGTATGTGTACAATACAGTGGACTGCGCTAACTGTTACGGAGAACCCTGCGTACCTACATTAGGATGCGTCGGAGGTTTTTCTTTTCTTTGTTTTTAGCACGCCTCATTTTCAATGGAAGTTCTCGAATACTTCGAGAAGCCTTTGTATAGGCTGTCTATTAAGAAGGAATACTTTCTTGTTACGCCAGACAATTAAACTAACGAATTGCACGGAGGGTGGAGGAAGAGGGGATTAGTGTCGAACAGCTGATCATGCTCACTAAATACGATAGGTCACAAAACGTGCTACACCGCAGCATGCCAATTTCTCGTTGATACGACTTCGCGGAAGCGAAGTCGCGAGATGGGTTGAAGGATGATACTTTGAGAGGCTGAAAGTGCTAATACTTGCCGAACAAAGTATGCAAATGCGCAGCCTTATTGAGGTGTGGTTACAAATTAGAAGATCCCCCTTCCCACGTGCTGCGGTGACACTGGGTCCTGGGAGGAGTTGAAGACTGGAGACTCTAGAGTCCACGCGGGTAGCATCATGTACTATGTAATATGTCGGTTACAGAAATAGGAAGTCGAGTGGAGTTGGTAATCCCCTGTCAAGCAAGGATGACAGCGCTACAGAAACAACAGAAGGCTTGCTTGGTGGCCTGACAAAGAGGCAGTCGTACCCCCCAGACAATCATCTTCAAGACATGCCAACGAGGTAGTATCTCTTCGCCTCTTGAATTGTACTCCCCTCAAGACGTCTCGTTGCCTAAGAGTTCTATGGCTTAGAATAAAAGCACCCCAAGCAAATTATCTGCACTAATGGCATCGCATCGGAGTCAACAACCATCTAGATAGAATCCCCGGTTGCAACGTTCAGCCAGTGGGCCTAATCGGGTAGGTAACATTAGCCTGCTCTACATCTCGTGGTATTCGACGTCGAATCAAGGAGGATCTACTCTGAAAAGGTGTGGATAAGAAAGCTCCTTTGTCCCGGCAATGGCACTCAATGTCCACGCCTTCGACCATGGCTCTCAAGGTCTTCGACGTCGAGAATGGTTGTTTCAAGTCATTCTGCACAATTCTTTCCAATCACGTTGTATCAAGTGCCAAATGTAGACCGACTCCGAACACCCCGAGCTTAGAAGGTAGAGCACGCGTAATGAGAACTCGAGTTGAATGTGGGAACGGATTGTTTCAACGTTAAGATAATTCTTGTTCTAGGCCATATCCAAGTCTCAACATATTGGAAGAATCAGTCTTACGAGATCAATAGACTAGGTCAGAACTCGCGACGTAGCGTAACTAGCGATGCATGCAGAGCTGAATCTCGTCCATCTGACGTCAAACTCGTTTCGCAAGGGAGGGCGGATAGTTAAGTATACAGATAATCTCCCCGAATAAATATCACAGGGATGAAATGGCAGTCAGAAGCGTTTCTGATTAGGTAGTATCTAGGAGGTGAGTATGCAACGGTAGTCAGTCACCAGGGTTGTCGTGTTAAGTTACTAGGATGTTGACATCAAGAAGCGGTCACTGCATACAGCCTTACATATGGCCGACATCGGGATATTTCATCGCGAGTGAAGTAGATATCGCTGCAGATATGGTGTGACTACATATGTGGCGCCTAAAACGACCGAAGTGATCGATATTAAGAAATAGGTAAGCATGCCTCCCTGTAAGGAGAACTTTGCTGCAGCTTGCAAAGACCTAGCTTATCACATTTTACGATCGATATCTTAATGAAACGCCCAAGGTATATACCTGTTTGCAGCGCGCTTCTATTTCCGAGGTAAGACGATATCTAGCGACGCATCTTCAAGCCGATCTTACTTAACTTACCAAATCCTCCCGTGCGTGCGGCACTCGACATGCAGCAGAGAATAAGCAAGTTCATAGGTATAATACAATGCCGGTAACCCTCTATGCATTGTATTGCTACCTTGGGCAGGACACGTGCAATTTTCGGTTTGATAGAAAATGTATTGCGTGACCCGTTCTCATCTCACACGCATGCGTGAATTCGGGTAGATTTGCCTATCACCGATCTGGATTCTCTCCTAAACCGCGATAGCAGCACTAGCGCAACAGCAGCAGAGACAGACGGAGTGCTCGTAGCAATTTCTGATGAGCTGTCTTGTCTGAGTTGTCAGAATACCTAGGTAGGTAGGTAGCTGAGCTAGAAGCTTGCTACCCGACCTCCATGTAGCCACCCCCTAGTAGAGTTGGCCAGAAGACAAGAATCGCAGATTTTGCCCCGGGTAAGCATGACATTGAGGACATCTTACACTGTGATCTAGTAGAGTCTGTCCGGCTATATGATGTTACTCAAGCTCAAGACAGCATCTACCATAGGTCTACCATAGGCACCGGGCTGATTAGAAATAGAGAAGATACCTACCTACTAATATTGTTACATGTAAGTGATGCCTTAAGACATAGGTACCTATGCCTTGTCAAGACTTGATCGCGTCCCGTATCTCTAAAGTCTAGATCGTGTCACCATTTGATTCGTAGTACTCCGTTCACCAGGCGTGGTCAGCTTATTTTGCTGCCTTCTGTTGATGCCGAAGAGAACGATTGCGTGAGCCGATAGTCGCTTGCCATTTTGGGATTCGGCTTCATAGGGAAGAAGGATGATATGAAGTCAATAAACTAGTGTTAATGGAATGAGCTAATAATACAGGATGAATTTGATATATTCATTACGCCCAGACAGTTAGTTCAATATTTGACGCCGCTGGCCCCGGCTAATATATAACTAAGGGTGATGGGGTTCCGACAAGAAAGCCGTAGGTAGCACAACACTATTCGGTCGATAGAATTCTTGGCGGCAGCGGCTCTCACTGTCTATCTGAAGCTCGAATTAAGCACCTAGATTCCACATGTTTCCGAGATAGTGCTGCACCAGCTGCTTAGGGCGAACGAGGGTTTAAGTCCTTGCGATTCGTGTAATTCGCCTAGCAAGATGGCGACAACTGCGAAACGTAGCAATAGCTAAGCAATTGTATCGTCGATAGATATTTTCTTCTAGTTGCCAGTACTTGCTTGTGTAGTACCTGGTAGTTTACATCTCGTGATGTCTTATCCCTAGGTAGTTACCCAACCCTTTAAAATGCTATATTCCCAATGAGATTTGTTGACATGACGCCGCAGCAACCGTAAACCTCACCCACAACACCAAACTCCAAGCCCTACCAACTATGACTTCGATATCGATGTAACAAGATTGCATGAGCGACGAGGCCCATGCTGGCTGGAAGTAAGAGTGTACCGTAACATAAATCCCTGATACGATGCATGCTGAGCATTTATACAGTCCAAAAACTCCCAAGTATAACCCAAACCCATGCTTTTCACCACAAGCTTAATACAATCATTCAAATGCCGGCTTCGTCGACGCGAATGACCTTCAGTTTAGACGTAAGGCGTGGCTCTCTTACTTCGCCTGATCATATGCTCCCATGGAGGGGGGGATCGTGGCCGACAATCAGCTAAAATCGACAATTAGTACGGAGTGAAGTTCCTAGAATGTATAAGCGCGAATGCTGCATTATTTCGCTGCAACAGTGCCGGAGTTGATGCCGCAAACCAGGCGACAGCAGTATGGCTAGGTGGGGTAATTCCCAAAAACGTCCATGGGCTACCAAAAGGGATCCTTGCAAGAGAGGTACATGGATGGATGATGGAACGAGGGGAGCTTACAGCATAACTCATCGTGTCTATGTAGAAAGAGACCTGTCAGCCACCGTCCAAGAAAGTTATATACATGTATTCTGCAAGGCTATAAATCACATACCTTATTTCTAGATGCGTCACATTCGGTGCGCATACCTTGTTTGTCCTCTCGTATACCGAACACCATCTTTGTACTACAAAGCGAAAATGCTGACAACAATACTCCACCTAATACCGTCTATATTAGAAGATTCGTCGCGAGTAAGTAGGTGTAGTTCGCGGTTACCTGAGTGTAGTCGCACATTTTCGGCTGGCACTTCTTTCGAAGTTCTCGGCAACAGGGTGCGTAAGTAGACTTGAGACGATTAAAAACTGTAGCCGAGTGAGTCTAGTTGCTCTACTGGGCTTTGCCAACGTCAAGACCTAAAAGTCCGTGAACCGAAGAAGATTATGAGGCGTTGATTAGGCGTCTAGCTTTGCCGTGTAACAGCTGAGTCCCGGGCATGGCTCAAGGTATGTAAACAACAATGGGTGAGTGTCGAAGGTGGGCGGAAATTGTATGTATTTAAACTCGATGTGTCGTCGATCGTGCATTCTACTAACAACCCGAAAGAAGTACAACGCCAGGAACCCTTGGCCAGGTGTGCCTGGATTCATACAGACCACGCTCCTCTTCTAAAGGTGCCAAGACCAAAGCACGCACCTATCGTTGATGACATTGGGCGGGCTCGTTGATTATCGTCGTTGTACCATGATCCTTGCTAGACAGGAGTTAGCCGGTAGTGCTGTAGGCCGGCCACTGATGCCAGTCTATGGCAATCTTCCAGCCTAGGCCTACTCTCGCTCCTGTAGTAATAGATTCTTGGCCTGAATTACTAGATACCTAGGTACTATGGTAGAGCTGGAAGAGCCACCGAGGACCCATCCTCATGGAACCAACGATCATCACCCAGTTGTCACTCGCCTGACAAGGCGGGCCTCTTAGCGTTAAGCCAGCCCACCGTGTTTTTCATAGTATCAGACTGACACCATGCAATACCTACCTAGGTACTACCTACATACCAGCCCTCCATAGTAGGGATAACTAACGGACTATTCTCCGGTTATCATGTATGTACGTCAGCAGAAATTATAGACCGCATGACAAGGACATTATCATTAGCGATGAGAGAGATGCACACACATGCATAAGCAACGTCTACTTAACCTAAGCTTATCAAGACTGCACAACGAGGTTACATCTCTGATCTTACGTGTCTACATCGACATGACATGCAAGGGGGGGAAGGGGGGATGCAGACAGTGTATCTGGATGTGTAGGGTATAATACATCCAGCACAGTAAGTAGCAATACAGCAGAAGTGTTACTACCAGGAAGTCGGGCCAGGATCCAAGACGGCGAAAAAGGAAAATGTCCGCAGTGGGGGAAATTTTGTTTCCGCCAAAAGGACCCTCTAATAAGGAGCGAGGGAGTTTTTCTGCATGTATTATATGTGCAATAGGGTCTGGGCGTACAACCAAGTACCTGAACTAGCAGGTTGGCAGCTGAATGATTTCCTGTTCTAGAATGCCCACTGCCGTAATGCGCGGCGCTAATTTTTTGTTGCACTACAGCAAGAGAAAAGGAAGAAAATAAGCAACGAGTTGTTTCAAGCCGAAGCCCATTGAATTAAAAGATCGAGATGATCTGCCTTTTCAACAGCGCATTTGACAATCTACTTATGTTGCGGACTTGAGATGATACATACCTACATGTAGGTAGGTAGGTACCTACAGTACACCCCCTGTAATAATGTTAGTCTCCTGTCCGAGCTTCTACTTTATGCGCACTTCGAGATATGTACATACCTTTATATCAAAAGAAATAGCATATTTTACAGCCATAGAAAACAAGTTAGAAATTTTTAATAATAAATTCTAACTTATATAACACCTCTATTATCGAGATTTTAAACCTTTTATCATTATTATATTATTAGCGAGTATAGTAATAATATTTCTCGAAACATCAGAACCCCAGCGTAAATCGGTAGAAGCTCGGACAGGAAACTAACATTATTACAGGGGGTGTACTGTACTCTAATAGTGCCCTGAGGGTCCTTTGGTTTTGCAGACTCCCATCCCCCGAGCTACTTACCTTACTGGGCATAAAGGAACCGACGGAATCAACTCCGAGGGAATGGTACCTAGCAGGGCTACCGATTATCTCTAACAATTGCCCAGAGCTATTGTGCATCGCATTTACTCAAAGCCTTCTTGAGTGTTTTATGATTAGATATAGCATAAATGGTTGGTTGGTTGGTTGGTTAATAGTTCCCTCCTGTAAAGGAACACGAAGCCTGCGAATCCCCGCCGTTTCTATTTTCTACGTAGTCTGCTGGTGAGGGTATCATCTAATGCATTAAATGGTGATGCCCCCATGGAGGGATACAGGTCTTCGTAAAGATATCATGATGCCTACGTATGCACTTGCGTCCTGAGATAGGTAAACTGCAAATGTAGTTAGTCTAGAAGTTTTGAAACTCGAAAATGCATAAATCAGCCCAAAAGCTAGCACGTGGGCCGCCCACAACCATCAGGATCGTCGTAGCCTTGATTTCATGCAGCCAAGAGCTGGACCCCTAGCAAATGACACGAATAGTGGCCGAGATTAGAACCAGCGAAGCCTTCCAGAAGCCCTAGAAGCCCCGGAAGCCAGGACGAAATCAGCATGGAGCTATGCTGCAAGGATCCGCTCATTAATAGCAATATTCCAAACTCATCGACCAAACCCTTCGGAACACTGACTACCTTGCCCAGGCACTGAGTTGCTGCCGTTTCTAATACAGTAGAGACGAATGCGAATGTGGCATGCAATCATCGAAGTCACATTGGGCACTCTGTAATGTTATTATGCGCCCAAACCGATGGTAAAGTCGTCTATGCTACCCCGAGCTGCTCGAGGCGGTGGATAATGCAATCAAGGAAACGCGCTCATCTTTAGCCTGGCATACCCTGGTATTGAGTTCTCCAACACGTTGAAGCCATATACTTGGATTGAGCAGTGGGAAGAACTGCATCATAGGTGAGTCCACGCGCAATTCTTCGTGGCTGAGTGTAGATTTAGCAAATAATCAGTGAATTACCTTCCCGGATGGAATACGAGACCCGTAAAGCAGCTCGTCTAAGTATATCAACTAAAGTTTGCTCGTGAAGTTCATCGCATTTAATTGGGTACCTGGCACAGCGAGTATGTAAATATAAACAATATTGATAGAGACTCGTGGCCCACTCGCTAAGCACAATATTATCAGAGTAGCCGAGGGACAACACGGCGTTGAGTCCATCACGTACGGCGTCGACCACGTGTCTTGGCTCTCTATGGCAGCCCCCTTCCCGCCTTGCATAATACGTATTTTAGGGGGCTGTCAACTGCGGGTCATTTTGGTGCCCGTCATCAGAAATACGTACTTCGCGCTAGCGTACAGCAAGATTGCGATGTGGTGTGAACATTAGGAATCATGGGATGTCGTCAGAGTCTAGGATGTGGTGTGCGTGCCTATAGAATTAATACGTGAAAAAAAAACCCAATAGGTCTTTGCAGATGCCGGCGAGTGATTCATGCTAAGTTCGTATTACGATATCGCACTATCGGGTGGTAGATTATGAATGTGCTCGAGCACTGAAGCGTATCCTCGGTTCGATGTCGCCATAGACGACGATCTTTAATATCATCCGGTGAGAAATGGACCATTACCAAAGTCTCAAGGCACGGAGACGAGATAGATAGAACTAGCCAAGCAATCTCGAGCAGAACACTCAACCAATAGAGTCAGACCCAGTACAGCGTCTCGGGTCCCTTAAAGTTAGCAACCCATGCTGCCAAGATGAAATTATACAATATTTCAAATATGCCCTCCCCACAGGTGTTAGCCATAAAACGAAACAAAATATGCGCACGACCCGTGGATCATGACTCAATTATTTTGTTCATCTTAAGATGAAGATAACTTGGGAAATTGATATACATTGCCAAGTTCCTATTGGGCATATTTACCAATGGTTAGGGGACCAAAGGCTTCATTTTTTCCCCGTGTCGGTTTAGTTGGCTCGCTGAAGAAGAAAAGAAAAACGAAGAAAAAAGACTGATTCGTGAGGCGCGCAGACAGCTCCCTTAATAATTAGCTATCACTGCAAGGCTGCATTATGTCATTTGGCAGAACCTATTACATACTGGAGCTGGATGCATTGTTGAGCTTAGAGTTGCATCCAGTATGAAGGACGGCTTTGCAATTGCTCGTACTTAGGCCTACTCATACTTGCTCTTCGGGGGTGGAAGCGGCGCAGGTCGAACCGCTCCATTCGACTCTGCGGTACTGCTAAGGAGTTGGGGGTTTGATATATCAATCTCCCAAGCTGGACGGTCTATCATTTGAGTACCAGGCTGCCAGGTTTGATAATAGAACATTTACAGAATGAATACGTACATCCAAGGTAGGTAGGTAGGCAGGCTTTTGTGATATTGAATTTCGCTTAATTCCGACCTGAGCTATGCATTTCCTCGGTTCAGAGATGATATCAGATTCGAAGATCTCTCCCTCGTCAAAAGAGGAAGAAACCCAAGCATATGATCGACACCAGCATAGAGCCAAACCACATCTCAGTCTTCGGCGTATACTAGGCGGTTGGTTGCATCAAGCTTTCCAACCCCACCGACGGATACACGACTCCGAATTATATACTACATGTAATCATGCATCGAGACAGCGAGACAACTTGAAATGACCCCACATTGACTTACATGAGTTGTTTCGCGGTAGCTGGGGTGTTTGAAGATGTCCTCTCAATAGGCCTTGCGCTTCTCCACGTTTAATGTAGGCCAATAATAAATATAACCTTGATGGCTAAGGCCTACGTTCTAGACTTTCCTTCCTGAAGATCGTTGCTATCATGAGATGTATCAGACATATCCTTTGATTGACTTAAAAGTAGGTCCGTCATAAAAGGAGCGGCAAACAGCGGATCTTCAAGCCTATTCGTCGGTGAGCATATTCCTTTAACCGATGTCTTGCAGCTTTGACCACGAATCACCACTTATGATCATTGATATAATCTGACGCGCAGTCACGTGTAAAACCCGTAGTTGCTTTCCTGCGGTAGACATTCTCCTTTACAGGGACGTAGAAGATGATATGTGATAGCTTTCAATACGGTGTTATTTCCCCTAATTCTGGTACGACATTCGTCGGAGGATCCGACCATCAATGTCATAGCCTTGTAAGCCACACTGGGTTGGAGTAGTGACGTACTCCGCCAAACTCCGTCATACTTGTCTGCATTCTCACATTTCTTCATCGCTAGACGTACAAGCACCGAGCCTCACGTAAGAGGGTTTCCGATAAGGCTAAGCGTGATTTGCAATCCCGAGGGATGAGCCGTTGCTATGCTTAAGTTGGGAGCTTGGGCATACTGTAGAGCCCTCACGACATGAGATAACGTAGTATTACCAGCTATCCGGCGCCGCTTGCGAGCCACCATTCCGAATTCTATCCTACGATGAATGATTCGCTACCAAATGACGATATGCTAGGGATTCGATTTCAACATATGACTTTTTCGAGTAGCTTAGACACTCTATAATGTAGACCACGATGGATATCATACTTCAGTGGCAGGGTTAGCAGGCACCCCCTACGAAATTCCCTGCGAAAACGTGTACCTGTCTTATTTTCCAATTTCGGAATCAACTCGTAGAGTGCGTGGTTGTCACGATGCAGACCATAGGAGAGGGGCCCTATCTATGAGCTAGCGGCCACGGGCAGGTCCCGGGTCCATATACGTGAGCATCCTTTGTCTAAGCTATGAAGCCCCTGATGACTCCGATAGACTCCCTGGTTCCTGGTAGCCCAAGTGGCTAGACTATGGCTAGACTCCTAACAGTGGTGTAGCCATCTGTCTTAGATAGAGCCACGATTGATCTTGTATACCGAGTCCCTGGGTTTGGCTACCAATGGTTACGATGAAGCATCGAAACTATTGACGGTGCATGGGTACCTAGTCTAGGCGGTGAAGGACCCAAGCAGAACTGAGTGACTGAGCCTAGGTACATAGTTATTATCGATGATGCTATAAAGAATTCGGATAACCGGCAGAGTTATCTTCAAACTACACCGTGCTAGAGAGCTGCTCCATACCTACTTTCGGGCTGCGCGCAACCAAGTTGCATTCTGCTACTGTCGATGTCGGCCTCAGGCCTACCTGGATCAAGCGAATTTCGTCCATCAAAAACAGTTCGCTCCTATTAGGGCCTTAACCACTGCAGAGTGTGATCAACGCGCGCATTAGATAGTGCAGGCCATTTAAGTTCAAGTCAGCTTTGTGAAAAGACAGGATAAAGGCTCTTAGATATAGCAGATGTTTCCCGAGGCTGTAGGAGCCTTTCCATCCATGCCGGACTACATGGTGTTGCCCGCTCTGAAGGATCCATTGAAAGATACACCTATGCCACCTGTTCCATCTAATTGCTCCACGAAGACATGGTTTTTACTCTCATTGTTCAAGGATTATTCAGTGACTTTCTGTGCGATGACCCCCTTTAAGCCATCGGTCAAAATACAGAGTTCTTCCCCTTTTTGAAACCATTTGTTTCGTCATATTCGAAGTAATGGAACTCTTTTAGTGAAGCTAGTAGTAGTTTACATTGCACATTGTAAAGAGTCACTGCTAACATATGGAAACGGATGACCGGATTTGTACATTGATTACCTATGTCCTTAGTAGCTAAACCTGTCTTTCCATACTTGTATCCGCGGATAAGAATACCTATAATGAGCAGTGTGCTTAACACAATATGCTAAGCATAAGTCATAACAATGCAATCTTGACTCCAAATGGATATCATCGATAACGTTACCAAGGGTAGGTAGTTACAACTTACAAGTATACTGTTCGGCTAAGAGGAAAGGAGATCCGGACAAATGGATTTCTTCTGCACATTACTTCGACTCGAGACGCATGGTCTCAAGCGAATGCACTGGTCTCTAGCAGTTAGGATTACCCAATGATCTAAGCCCTGGAGGCATCGAACGCGGATTCTTAAATTCGAGTTATATGACAGAGCAGACAGAGTAGACCCTGAAACCGACCCAGTCTTCGTAAAGCGGGCGAAGCCTAAGGCTTCAGGCATATCTCTTGGTACCTAAGGTACCGTACACGTACATATGCTGCTGTAGACCTTCCAAATGGGGCCTTCCTATATGATTCGCTAACAACTCGTCAGGCTGCCTAGCTCGACGATTACGGAGCACACTTCGTACCAAGAACAAGCCTTAGTTGCGCAAGTCCATCCCCACGCTCGGCTGTTTGTCCAAAATAACGGAATCCTTCTCGTAATGCAAAGTATTCGAGATTTGAGGCCACATAGACCCACACAAAGCGGGATATGTTATGCATCTTCGTTTAGAATATAACTGGGAAACGTCTGGGACCGTCGGAACAGAAGATTGCCCTGCTGGGGAAGCCTACAGAGGGCTAGTAAGTCTCGTGCTCATGGACAACTAGTCCGCGGAGGGAACGGGCTGATGTTCGCTTCATCATCCTGGAAGTGAAGCGATAACGGATTTCATTAAAATGTGAGCACCCTACGCTGGCGTCGGGTTGATTCTAGACTCATTTGAAGAGTAGTTTGCGGTTGGAGGACAAGGCCAGTGCATCGTTTCGGCTGATGGGGTATGATTGGAACTACTGTAGAAATATCAGTATAAATCCATGGTAGACATTTGTGCAATGTTATGAATTCCAAGACGAGCTCGAGCCGGCTAGAGGCGCTAGGAGGGTGAGTTCACATACATTATCTGGCTGACTTACTCTGCCATTATACATCTAGCGACAGTAAGCAGCGCCTTCGTCAATTCAAATCAAATCAGTTCCACTTAATTATCTGAACTGGTCCAATCAAATCAAGTATTTTATTTTTAGTACTAAAATGTC
>MU399953.1:2847-89916 GCA_022578945.1 Hypoxylon fuscum
TGGGCTTTCCGGGGGGCGCTGTCTGCGGGGCGGGAGGTCCTCGCCCCCCCCCCCTCCGGGCCGCCGATTTTGTCTCCCCAGCTCTTGTAATATATGCCCTTACTGTCTTGCGTAATCGGAAACTCGCGGAGTAGACAAAAGCCCGGGGGCGCGAAAGCGCTTGGCGCACCCGGGCTTTTAGCTGCAGAGCGATGCGTTTAAAGAAAGTAACTAGGTAGTTGTTCAATATTATAAGTAGTCGTATCTGGTACTAGAGCCTAAGGGGTACTCAGTACCAAATCTCATTCTGACATTCGTCGTGACATCAGATGAAGTTAGGGACTGGTCAACTCGAGCATTTCAAACTACAAAAGTGCATAGCGGCCTATATGCTCACGTTTTACCTACCATCTGTTGACCTATGGCTCTAAGTAGCGGCCTTAGAATCATTGAATTATCATGGTGTGTCCTATTTTCGATAGGGACTATTGACTTGGCATCGGCTTGTATGCTAGTTATTTATAGTATCCGTGGCGTGGTTACACGCGGCCGGTGCCGATATCCAAGACTACAGAAAAGGGGTGGTCCGGCCTCCTAGGTCATCACGACGATAATGATTTCCAACATACCAAGACTCGTCGTCGGCCGCTTTTGAGAATACGATATCCTCCTTGGCAGAACTGCTGCACGTGTTTTTAGTAGAGGACAACACCAGGCTAGCGTAAGACTACCTAGGTATTGGTAGGTAGGCGCTTATGCAGGTCCATCGGCATCTATGTGCACGGCACGGAATTCGGGACTTGCATGAACATGGACCAGGTAGTAACAAAAGCCTAGCCAAGCATCGCTGATGCGAAAAAAGGGGTTAAAGGTAGAATCTCTGTTCAATTAAGCCCGCTCATAGGTACGAAATTTTTGCTCTATAAAATACACTGCAATAAGGAGGGGCTATGCATTTGGTCCCCCTGAAATGCGGCGCAGTGTTATATTAGTACCGAGCCACTGGCATTACCTATTATTTCGTGGCTTGGTTCGTTAATGTCTCTTGGCTTCAATTATTCCAAGACTAATTGCGTGATAACATGAAAGCTAGATTCAAGATCGCCTACCTAATTAAAAATTATACAAGATGATTTCAATATTTATAGTTGAGATAGAAACAATAATATGCATCAACACACCGCTTATTTGTTAAGAATTGTTTTCTTAGAAGCTTTACTTCCTAGTGTTAATGAGATGTCAGAACCTCTTATCGAATTTGATCGACACGGCGATCTCAAACTCCGGGTCGGTCCACCGAACGGGACGGCATCTAATTCCTTTCTTGTTTGCTCACGCGCCTTAGCACGGATCTCGCCAGTTTTTGACCGGATGCTTTATGGGTCCTTTTCCGAGGCTAAGCCTGCCGACTCGGAGGATTGGGTTGTTGAACTTCCTGAAGATGATCCGGCTTCACTTGCTATTCTCATTCGCATAGCTCATGGTCGCTTTAGCGAAGTACCCAAAGTACTCCCTATTGATAGACTATATACCCTCACCACACTCACGCACTACTATGACGCTACAGAAGCTCTGGTACCTTGGATCGACACATGGTTAGCCTCTGTTGATGACATATTAAGAGATTCGAACATGCTTATGCCGAAACTCTTATGGATTACTTGGGAATTTGGTCGGAAGAGCCTGTTTAGAATCACAGCACGTCGCATATTGACCGAGGCCCCTGCATCTCTCCTGGAATCATACTCGCCCTCAAAAGGGTTGCAGATGCCACCTGACATAATAGGTATGATATGAGTGCTATCCATTTTGTAGGTATATCTAACGCAACTGACGTACCTTTCAGAAAGAATCATTGACATTAGAGTCCATACCATCCGAGCTTTTCTAGAAGTGTTTCGAGACTTGGTGGCAAAGCTGCTTGTGGTCGACGAGAATCCACGCTGGTGTCGACACGCATCATATATGGGCCACCATAGGTGCGAGTCAATGATCTTAGGGTCTATGACGTTCTGCCTCGTCAAAGCAGGTCTCTGGCCACTGCCCGAGGCAACTGAGGTGGAGGAAAGCAGCGTTGATCTTTATACGAAGTTGATGAACTTGGTGATACATGATATAGGACGACCGTCCCCGAAGAGCCCCGAAGACCATAGCGAGTGCAACCCAACGGAGTACCTGATGGGACAAATGAAGAGAATTATCAACGAGGTTGCGGATCCAGTTACCGATGCCCACTGGAGACATTTGGAGATCCAAGAGAGAAAACTCAATCCCCAATATGATAGAATCAGTACTCATCCATAGGATGAGCGTACTGAATAGGCTTAGCAACTGCAGGGATTTTCCTGTTTTTCTGTTCTTCAGTAGATTAATTTATGTCATTTTATTTTCTATTAATCTTCACAAGGTTTTGAGTCTACTCTTGTGATTTACTATTAGTATAAGACACAATCCAATTATACTGAATGGGTAACTGGCTAGTATGTGTCTAGATCGTACCTAATCGAAATTTCTCTACTTTAATTCTCTTTAAGAATATGTTAATGCCTTCCTTGCTTTCCCTAGCTTAACTTGTATACCTAAGGTACTATATACATAAGGTATACAACCATAATGCGCATATAGTAAGTGGTAGTCTATAGAATAAGACTGTTAACCGTGAAACATATATAACCCTTCTGCCATTAAATACCGCCATACGATGATGATGATGATGATGATGATGATGATGATGATGAAGCACTGCACATAAGCTCTAATTACCTACCTAAGGTATATCGGACATACTTCATCCTATATTAGATGATGTGTTTATGGAGTACGATAGGTAGGTACTTAAGCTATCAAAAATTATGCATTGAATTCCTTAACATAATCTACGACCTACCCGTGTCACCGGGGATGGCCATGCACAGGCATCTCCTTTGCTATAGGCGTGGCTGGTAGTTCTGCTGAAGGCATATACTCTAACTCTGCCCTTGGCTCGTCACCATGTAGTTCCTTTAGTATAGCTGCTTGTCTATCATATATCCAAGTCCCCGGCATGGGTGCCGCTGCTGCTTCAGGTTGGTATGATAATGCGACTCCTACCAGTGAGTCTTGTGCATATGCTGCGCCGAATCTTGATGTGGCATCCTGATTGTGTAGCGAACCCTGTCTTTCATCCGGACTGTATACTGCACCAATTATGGCTGCATGTTTTGTGTTTGTGCCGTTTCGTATACCACTCCTGCGTCCTGGCGATAACCCGTAGAGCCAGGTCCTATTGCCACATTGTAATCTGGCGCGCCAAATCCCGAAACCCCGTCACGAGTTTGCGCCATGCCGATTGTTGCTGTAGAACCAAACTTCTGTACGCCTTTGGAAGACCTAGGCTCTGTATCGTGACTAGAGTGACCGGCTTTGAGGGTTGAGGGTGACAAACCCCGTTGTGGGTTGTTCCTCCTATGCTTGCGGCGCTGAGCGCAAAAGAACCATAATAAGCAAACAAGTGCAGCGCTAATGGCTACACCAACGCCGATACCCACCATAGCGCCTGTCGACAGAGCTGAGCTTGAGGGTGATTCCTTGGAGTTCAGTGAAGCCGTCCCGTGAGGGAGTAGGCTTTCCGAGTCCGTATTAATGGGATCGACAGCAGGTGATGTAGAAGATGGTAAAGATGAAGATGTGGTCACCAAGAGTGTTTTCGGCAATGCTGTTGTCGACGACGATATTTTCGTCGGTTTTATAGCAGTGTTGGTGGATGTCTGCGCTTCAGTTGCCTTGATCGTGGTGCTTATGTCAGCCTTCGTTTCAGGGGCTGAAGTGGTTAAAATGGGGTTCTCAGTAGCAGCGTCTGTATTGACGGATGTAGAAGTCTCCTCTTCCTTCGTATTAGTGACCTCAACTACATTGGTCTTGGTAGTCTCCTCAACCTTTGTCGGGGCGGGCTGCTCTGTGGACTGATCTGCCGCCTTCGTTGTGGTGGTTTGACCTACCGTCGTCCCCAAGTCCCCTCCACCCTCGCGGATAAAGATGATTGGCGAAGCGATATTCTGCGTTTCTGCGCCTTTGAAGTCTGCACCAGCTGAAAGGAACCTGAATACCCAGAGATCGACGTTGAGCTCACTGGACGGGATATCCACATCCCATGTGTAAGATAAGGTGTTTTCAACATTAACCCCGGCTATCAATATGGTTAACCCTGACTTTTCTCTTACGATACCGCATGACTTAAGAGAAGAAGGTGGTCATTACAAGAGAGCGTATGGAAATTATTTCCACCCAGTACCCATAAATCAACGTTCTTGGTGTCGCAAGCTTCGCAGTACTCGCCAAACCAGTCCTTCAGATTCGAATTCCACTTGAGTATGTATTTATTCCTAGAAATCAGAGAGCTGGTCTGATCCGGATTCGCTGGGAATACCCAGTTGTCTTGCGGTGAGGCGTATGACGGCGCTGCCAGCAGCACAACCGTCAATGCGATATTGAAGAGGAATATCATCTTAGGTGCGCGGCCGAAGACGGGCACGAAGAACGGAAAACGAAGGAGAATACATAAAAAAAAGATGACGAAGAAGAGGATGAAAATAAGGCATCGCAAACATTCGTCCACCGCCCCTCGAAAGCGAAGGAATGAATCTAGTGTCGTGCCAAGGAACCGGGAAATTTGCTATTGACTTATATATGAGTTCTGCTATCTAGCTGTAAGCTATTCGGACCAGGATATATTCCCACTTCCTATCCCAGATGCAGTTTAATGCTCATTGTGGGCACGATCCTTCGAGGTCATCGCGATGTAATTTGCTTGAACAACTAACCTTTTTGACCTGTTTTAACTTTTCAAACTAGGCTTCTATACAAAGGCTTAAATATAGTATTATATTCAAATAAAAAAAGGAATAAAAATCAATTCAAGCTGCCTTGTTTATTTCTTCCACTGCACCATCCATATCTGTCCTCTCCCCTGTCGGCTTATTACCACTATCGTCCTTCTTCCGTAAATCATGCCAACCCATTCCCCACAGAATTATTCCATTTGCTGCCGCCAATGCCGCCACTAGGTAGAATACACGGTCGATGCTGTTTGCATACGCGACTAGTAGATCCGGCAGTTCTGCAGGGGAGACGATGGAGCGGAAGCCGGTGGTACCGGCATGTATAATGTCCGCAGCGTTGACCTGCGGAGCGTGCTCGACGATCTGTTTCTGCAGACTCGAGCTGAAAATGACGTTGAAGAGGGTTAACGCGATCGTCGGGCCGAGATTCTGGCAGAACATGACAAAGGCAATGCCGGACGAGATCTCTTCACCATCCATGGCGGCCTGGACAGCCATGAAGGCCTAGTGCAGGTTGAGTCAACTATGAGTCAAATATGGACGAGGAGAGAAATATATGTGTGCCGGGTTGCTAGGGGAGACGAACCAACTGTAAACCGGCACCGGAACCGATACCCCCAAGGATCTGGAAACCGACCCATTTGCCAGTTGAGCTGCCAGGTTGAAGGATAGAGTAAAGACCACTTCCAATGGAAATGAACACAGTCGAGAATATAGCTACGGGAATCACGTAGCCTATCTTCGCCACTAGAGCCAGCTTGTCAATACTAACAGACTGAGGGATGCTAATCTGACTTACCCGCGCCTCCAGCAGCAACGGCGGCGAAGAGTTGTGCTAGGATCATTGGCAGAATATATACAGCACTGAGCATTGCACTGGCTCCATTGACAGCTTGGAAATATATTGGTAGAAAGTAGGTCGCTCCAAAGACTGCCGACATGAGAAGAGCGTTGTACATCCCGGAGAATAGGACATCACCCCGACCGATTAGAGTGTGAGGTACCATGGCATCTTCGCCGCGGTATCGGTTCCAGAAGAACCAGACGACAGTCGTTGCAAAAGCGCCACAGAAAAGGCCGATCACTTGAGATGAATTCCAAGGATATGTTACACCGCCAAATTGAAGAGCCAGGAGAAGCTGCAAGACCGCCGGCGCAATAAGGATAAAACCTACGAGGTCAAGGCGGTGATGTAAGCTCGAGATCAGTGACCACGCCTTGGGCTTGTTTGACTGTTCCGGAAGATGTAAGAGAAACATGGCCACCGCTGCCAAGCCGCCAGCTGGCAGATTCACATAGAAGCCTAGGTGGTTTTGTAAGTCAAATCGAAGCGGTTGAAGAACTGCTGACAACTTACACCAACGCCAGGTAGTGTAAGATGTGAAGGCGCCCCCGATCAGTGGGCCCATGACAAGTCCGAGGAGGGTGACTGTTTGTTATGAGTTAACCTGAGCTATCACGAGCGAATCGTAGAGCACCAGAGCACCATCAGACTTACAGCCCATCAACAACCCTATCAAAGCTAGCCAACGATGTCAGAATATTCACCATATATCGAAGATGGTCTTGCTCACCGGGTCGTTTCTCAAGTGGGGCACAATTTGAGACAATATTCATAGAGCCGTTGCTGACGCCCGCGGCGCCGAAGCCGGCGACGAAGCGACCGACAATGAACATGGGTGACGAGACAGCAGCACCACAAAGAACCGAACCGATCTCAAATATGGCAAGGAAGACTAGATAAGTCCACTGCTCTGGTCAGACCAATGTCCCAAGCACGGGCAGTGCACGACTCAAACGGACCTTGTTGTTGAAATACTTGTAAATCCTGCCGGTCAATAGCTGAGGAGCCGCACTTGAGAATTGATGACGTTATTAGGCACCCGGGGACCATATATCGTGTGTAGATGGAGGTGTAATACATACAGGCCAAACTGGTATGCGCTGGCGTACCACCCGACGTCGGTAAGGGAATGGAAGGTGTCAGTGATGCTAGGGATGGCCTGGATCGCACGGTCAGCCTTCACCCACCATCCAACCCATCACGATCAATGTCCAGTGGCGCGGCCTACCGTGCTGACAATCATGGTGTCCAGCAACGTGAGAAAGCCGGCAAATGCGACGGCGGCTACGATGACGGCAAGCTTGGCACCGGTCACATACTCGCAATTGAGTTCAGGCTTGCCGTTGGGCGCCAGCTCCGTCTTGTCGTCTGCACCTGGCTGTTTGGTCGTATCGCTAGCGGATACAGAGGCGAGTTTAGGTGAGGATGCTGGCGCCGACAACGATGCTTGGTCAGAGGATTGGGCGGTCATCATGGCGAATATGTGAGAAAAAAGAGAACAAACAAGCAGACGCTAGGAACTGTGAGCATTAAGGAAAGAGGTGTTGGCAACCAAGTCAAGGGATGTAGAATTGGGACTGTCCAATTTCATGTTGGGAGGTTGTGTTACACAGCGCAGCAAAGCACCACTCTTTGTCGGATGCACCATTAGGGACTATGGTCGTCTAACGACGGACGGCGGACTGAAAATAGGTATGCTTTCGCCGATGCCTGGCTGTAAGGGAGTTCTCAAATCACATGGCCATCACTGGATACGGGTTGAGATGTTGAATGTACTCTAGAAAATTTTTATAGATGGTCCTCCCTTATTTGTGATAATTTATCGTAGAAATGGCCAACATACCTTTCAGTTGGTGATCTGACGTCTTAATATTGAACTCTTAAGTATTGCATCAAGCTTCTGAAGAACCAGGCACATCCCAAATAACCTCCAAGATCGCTAGCATAGACTTCTCAGGCTCGATTACCCGCCGAAGACGAATCGTTCATCGGCCGCTACGAGTAAAGCTTTCCACTCGTGCAGATGTCTTTCACGAGAATTGAAGAAGCAAGTTACACATAGACGCTTACCCTGGCAGAACCTGGCCAGCCATCGTGCACTCCAAGGCTAACCCAGGCATTCACGTATGGAATGGTCAAGAACTTGGAAATCTTTGTATGCGCCTCTCAAGATACGCATGGCCATCGCGTGCCTAAGTAGGCGTTTGACGAACGGCTCCTCTAGGCCTGTCTTTTTAGAAATATCCCCAAAGGAAACTTGGCCACCAAGAGGTATCATATCGGCAATGTGAAATTGGCAGATTGCGTCAATGCTGACCAGGTTGGAGATCTTGAAGCGTTAACTCAAAAAAGGTTCAGCGGAACCCGTTCAAGTCTTACCGCACTGAATTTGAAGACTAGTGACATAGGTTCCAGGAGTAATTCGTGCAATTCGGAAGTTGCGTCAAGAACAGCATCGCAGTCCTTGGCAAAGGATGGAGACGGCAGTCCCTGGGCTGACAGAAGTTCCTGTAATTCGGCGACGGAACTGCTTATTTTCGCAGCTAACGCGACCATTCCTGGAGCTGTGTTGGGTGATGCCATGGTTTCTAAGAAGTGGGATAGAGAAGTCTGAAGAGTTGGAGAGGTGTAAAGAGAGACCCGATGGGAATGGTAATCAATGAAGAGGGAGGTGGGGTTCAAAAGGGGGCGTTTGTGATACCCGACCAGTCCCTTGCGCGCCATCGAAGACATGCGACCCAGGACCATTCATGCACCCCCAGCTACACCCTTTCTCTTGCTTTCGTTCTTTCTCTCTTTCGCTCACTTTCGGTAATGCGGTAGGAAATGCAAGGGACAATCTTTCGCAATTGTTGGTCACGCAGCAGATGTCAAAACGCGACGGGTGTGCTGCAGGCGTCGCAGGACTCAGCCCTCAATTGACGTCAATTAAGGAAACCCCCATGGCATTAACAATTCATACATACCCCCCCCCCCCCCTCCTTTTCTCTGGCTACCCAGGATGCAGAGCCGAAGCAAAACACCCTTCAGAAGGATTAACTGGTCACCAACTACGTGGCAGTAGCTTCAGGCTGGGCTGCGGCAATGTCTAGCTTCGAATATTGTAAAGTTAAGGCATCGTCGTCTCCCGAAACTGTTAGTTGTTATTAGAGGGAAGTTTGATTGAAATTACCTAGGTAATTATTCGGAGTAGGTATGGCTTAGATAATACAGCTTGGCTTAGTAATGTGGGTCAGCCACTGTGGCTTGCCCTATGAGTCATCTTACGTAAAGTAAGTAGGTACCTAGGTACTGTCTGTATATTGACCTCTTACCGTCAATGCTGCTTGCTTAGACTCACCAAGGCAGGTACCATCAACTCAACCTTCATTAATAACTTGCTGACCAGCGTTGATCAGCGTTTCCGACAAAATAGGGCCCAAGCTCCCTGGTCCGTTTCCACGACGTTCGATTTGTTGGAAACGTTGACCATGTCTTCTTTAAAGGTCGGCCAATTTCAGACCCTAGATTTATCCACCGACGACAGGGTCATCATCCACGATCAACTCTATGGTTGCCACGAAGTATCGGAGCCTGTTCTTAATGAGCTTCTGCGATCAAAAGCCCTTGCACGACTTATAGGAGTCCGCCAGCATGGCATTTCGTCTCTTCTCAAGTTCACACCTCCAATCACCCGGTTTGAGCACTCTGTCGGCGCATTCCTGCTTGTGCAACTTGTCGGCGGAAGCATAGAGGAGCAGGTTGCTGGATTGCTCCATGACGTGAGCCACACGGCCATGAGTCACGTTGTGGATTTCGCGCTGTCCAAACCGGGAGAGGGAAGTTTCCACGAGGTCCACAAGATGCGATATGTAAAAACGACCGAGATACCCGACATACTTACCAAGCACGGCTTCGGAGATTTGAAGCCTTTAGATGAGGAGCTGTATCCGTTGGTCGAAAGGCCGGCACCTCACCTCTGTGCTGATAGGCTTGATTATGGTCTGCGCGATGCTGTGGGCTTCGGCAAGTTATCCCTCGAGGACGCTCAGCGCATAATAGCGTCTCTCAGAGCATTTCCAGATATCACATCCCCGGATCGCTTGCTTGTACTGCAAGATCCCGAAGCGGCGCTGGTTCTGGCAAGGTGTTATATGGCCTGCGATAGGGATGTATGGGGGAACCCAGCACATGGCAACTTGTACACGAGAACGGCAGAGCTTATGCGATCATCTATTCGCAGTGGACTCGTGCACGAGGAAGAATTATGGAGATTATCGGACGACGAATTCTGGGCTAAGATGCGCGAAGTGTTAGATGCTAATTGCCAAGAGGCAATGAAGCGGCTTGAATCCGAGGATCTTCCGAACGACAAAGAACTTCCTCTTCCTCGCGGTGCGAAGGTTCGTACCATAGACCCTGATGTCTACGACCCCTCGAGCGACAAGGTTGTGCCTTTGTCTGCAATGCACCCCGAGTATGCGGAGGAGAGGAAGCAATACGTTTCTGTCAGGAAAGCACTGTATGATTAGCATCTGATACGGAATCGTGGAGAATCAGGAGAGTCCGGTTGATAGACATAGATTATGCCGAGACTGGTGACATACCGGGTGAAGAAGCAGACATTTACTACATATCATGATCCGCAGAGCACCAGATACAAGAAGGCTTCTATTATCTTGACTTCGAATGGACGGTATACCTAAAATATATTTAACATCGGCTTCTCGGCTATAGTTAGTGGAGGAGTTGCCCCTTTGACGACTGGTAGGATGGGAAAGTTAACATATATGATTCTAAAGGATATCGTGGCAACCGGAGACTTAAAAACTCGTATGAGCACGGTAGTGACAGGAGATAAGGCTCTCCTAGTACTAGATTAGATTTTACAATAGAGAAATCTACGAATCCATCTATCACCGCCTGTCAGATAACAATGTAGACTCTGATACATCGATTTTTCATCACAACCGAACGTACCTTTACACAACGATGGTGTTGAGAAATGAAGATAATCTGAATCAACCTTATTTTCCTATCGTTGGTAGTAGATACATGTAGCTTCCGGACAGACAGTACATTTTCCTAATAAACCTCGTTTCTAGAAGCAGATCTTTGGAGCGAATGATGGAACTCCTTATAGCACTAAAAGGCATTACTATGTACAGTATTGCTTTATATGAATAAGGACGTGAATTCATAAAAAGTATGAGGATTTACGTTTGCTATTGCGTAAACTGAACTTCACCCAAAGAGTACCCAAGTATAAATAATTTTGAGGCCATAACTTTTAATCATTACAACTCCTCCAATCTACCTAAATTTGGGTTATTGCCAGCCAACCTAGAACTTTCATCCAACCTCTAGACACTGCAACCAAGATTTTCTTTTTGAGATATGATTAACCAACATACTCGTACAATTCATTCAGAACCCGTAAAATTGTTGCGCGACAAAACAATATTTCAACTTTCACTAGAACCGACGCTCAGGTACGTTGATTATGTATATCATTTCTAAACCTTTGTGTAGCCATTGTTCGTCAAGTCTTGTTCGCTACTTACACGAAACCTTCTAAATTATTAACTACGGATAATAGTACCCGAGTGCAAGATGTCATCTCAACAACACACCGAGCCGGTCAAGAAGGTGTCGATCAAGAATGAATCTTCTATATCCGATGACGATGATTATGCCCCTGAGAAGACCGAGAAGTTGGCGAAGACCGATCCGAAACAGTCTCCGTCAATCAAGGTAGAGCCGAGCGAGATTCCGCTTCACGACATCCCGATGTGGAGACCCGAGTACGAGAGTGAGTGAACAGAAAGAGCACATCTTTGTTTATTTTGATCAGATCACAATCTAACAACAACCACAAGCAGACCTACCATCCCAGCAGCCACGACGATGTGTGCCCGCGTGCAAGCGTGCCTACGAAAACGAGAATGCCGACCCCTCAAACAACGAGCAGACCTCTACAGGGATAACAACTCCTAAGCTGGAGTACGGCGTGCTCCCTCCACGCAAGAAAGCTAAGGAATAAGGACGGTGCTAAATGATGGATTCTGGGTTTCGATGCTATCAGTGAACGACCAAGACAAATTTCCTGCTCGGTGAAGTTTCGAGTTTATTGGATGTAGGAACGAGCACGGCCTATAGATATTTGTATTTCTGTTGATTACGGTTAGGGGGACTGCTAAGAGCACCTTGGCAGACTCCAAAGCTGTGTTAAACGCGAAGATATACCCCTATGGTCTCGTGAACTACGTGTATGGAACAGTGCTAAAATAGGATATTTTAGTATCAACAAAACACAAGTACCTTAAAGCCTTTGACAACCTTTTTTTCAACTATCCTCCCGCGCCGCCTATTTCTCAAATCTAACCTACGCTCTGTGAATTTTTATCCTAGTTTTACAGTCGGCATCTATTTCATTAATGTAGTAATTGGTTGTTCTCCCAATTCGCCCATCTCACTCACGCCAACAAGATAATTACAATCCTAATTCGCAGAATAATTATCTCGTCATCGTGGTACATATGTGCATCAATCGCCCATCTATTTGAGTTACATTAAACCGTTACGCGCTCGCTTTAAATAGTAACGTTCCTTTCAGAACCTCAAATCCACTGCTTGAATTCGTATTCAAACCCCAAACGGGGCCTTAGTATATTTGATCTATTGTGCAACTAAACGATTCCTACGCGGCATAGAAACCTCCATGACTAGAAGATTTGGGATCTTAGGCACTTATCTATCGAGTTTCCACTTTGGGAATATCAGATCCGAAAAAAGTGTAACCTAGCAATCGCCAACGCTCGTATAATCCCTGCCATCCACATCTTCCAGTATACATACCAGCCGTTACGGTTAGTACTGTGGAGAACCCGGTTATGGTCGTGATATATTCATCAGAAACGAGGGTAGAGTATCAAAGGAAGTGGGGACTGTTAGCCTAAAATGTGACTTGAGAAACATTTGCATCGTGAAAACTAAAGCATAAATAGGAGACAATTGCTGGCATGCCTTCCTATAGTTCGCTTCAGTCTTCATCCAGCGCAACTCTTTGCAATGCTCGCCGTAAACTGGAACGCTTGGTTGGTGCTTTGTCTGGCAGCGACGTCTGTCGCGGCAGCAGCACCAGCCCCTGGCGAAGTTAGGGAAAGGCCTGACGTTGTGCCGCACGTATACATGGTCCAACTGCACGATGCCGCAACTTTGGGCCGCCGGTCAGAGGAGCATACGCACGAGGCATTTGCTCGACGAGCACTAGAGAAATCTGTTCTCTACGACGTCCGATTTGAGTTCAAAGATGCCGACCTCTTCTACGGCCTATCTGTCAAAGTTGCCAGCAACGACTCCATCTCCGTCATGCAAACATGGCCTGAAGTTGCAAACGTTTGGCCCGTTACAGTGGTTCCCCGGCCAAGTGCACCAATTGACATTGTCTCTGCTGAGGCAGTTCAAGCGCTTACCAAACGCTCTCCGGGTACAGAAGGTGTACATCAGAGGCAAACCGGCAATAGCTTGGACTACAACACTGCGCATTCCATGACCGGTGTCGACCGTCTGCATCCTCTCGGTATCAAGGGGAAAGGCGTCAAGGTCGCCGTTATTGACACCGGTGTCGACTATCGACACTCCGCTCTTGGTGGTTGTTTCGGGTCTGGCTGCAAGATATCTTTCGGGTATGATCTTGTCGGTGATGATTATGATGGTTACACCACCCCGGTACCTGATGATGACCCCCTAGTCACTTGTGTCTCCGGTGGGCATGGGACACATGTTTTGGGTATGCAGGACTTCATCTACCTTCCTGCCTGCTAAGCTAATTTATATAGGAATTCTTGGCATGGAGGTTCCTTCAAATGCTCCCAATTTTGCTGGCCTAACTGGTGTTGCGCCCGAAGCAGATTTTGGGATGTTCCGCGTCTTTGGCTGTAGTGGCGGAGTCCAGAACGATATTCTGATGTCTGCTATGACAATGGCAGCCAATGCCGGCGCTGACATTATTAGTATGTCTATAGGCGAATCATACAATTTCGGTCCTGAGCCAAATGACCCGTACTCCCTTCTCATTCAAGGACTCTCAGATAGAGGAGTTGCAGTTGTGGTTGCTGCGGGTAACGAGGGAGCCGTGTCACCCTTTTCGATTGACGCACCCGCGAACAGACATGCCGCTATTGCCGTCGGCTCCGTCGAGAGCACGCTTTTCCCGGTTTTCAACATGGAGGATACCAGTGGCAATGTAATTCCGTATGGAAGCGTTTATGCTTTCCCAACCAATACGGAGTTGACGGTCATCGTCGTTGGCGCTGGCGACGTGGCGACGGAGCTTGGATGCCGAGCTGAAAACTATTACGTCCCTGGAAACATGACCGTAAATAAGGACGACTACGTATTAGTAGTGAGGCGAGGCGGTTGCGGGTTGGCAACCATCCAGACCCTGGCTGCAAATGCCGGGTTCCGAAACGTATTGACATATCCGGGTAGTGAGTTTCTAGCGAACCCTTTCCTAGACGGTTTCACGGCCTCTCTCCCGGCCAACGACAGCAACGGGGTACCTCTAAATCTCGGCATCACCACATCCCAGAAACTTTACGAAGAGGGTACCAAGTCGTCACAATATCAGGTCAAATTCACTGACGCCACTCCTCACATGGAAAGGCAAGCTTGGGGAGGGCAAATGAACAATTTCAGCAGCGCCGGTAAGTTCTGTTATTGCTGCCCCCGCTGCAGGTAGAATGCTGCCTAGGCTCTGAAATCACGTACAAAATAGAGATACTAATAGCTTGATAGGCCCGGTTTGGGATTTCAGCTTAAAACCTCAAATTACGGCCCCTGGAGGCAACATATTATCAACCTGGCCACTGGAAGGTACCGGATTCGCCGTTAACAGTGGCACCTCGATGGCCACCCCATATCTTGCCGGCACTTTGGCCCTTCTCAAAACCCAATTTCCCGATCTCTCGGTGCCCGAGCTGATTGCTCGCTTACAAACGACGGCAAAGCCGACTATCCGAGCCACCAGAGACGATCTGTCGCCGACGGTTCACCAAGGGGCTGGCTTAGTCGATGCACACGACGCTATATTCTACCGATCATTCGTCTCGCCAGGCCAACTTGAACTCGGTCCAACTGAACAGCTAGCCAGCCGTGTGCCGACTGTTACAGTTTCCAACCCCTCGGGTGACACTATCCAATACACCCTTCAACATATTTCAGCTCCTGGTATGGCTCTATATCCCCACTGGGATGCCCCAGACAACCAGGGATACACATATTCTAGTCTGATGAGACTAGACTCACTACCATTTGCAGCAACAGTCGAGTTCCCTGCAGGGTCTACCTTCACACTTGCACCTGGACAGAGTCGGGAGGTCGAGATTGATATTCACTCTCCAGAGGACCTAGAACCATTTATGATACCGATCTACAACGGCTTCATCGCCATTTCTACCGACACCGGCGAAAGATACATCGTTCCATATATGGGTGCTGCATACAATTATACCGCTGCCCCTAAATTAGGAAGCGATCCGGTCCCTTCAAAATTTAACTTTCCCCAATACCCACCTTTAGGATCACCGCAAGTGTTCTACAACCAGGTAGGAATTGGTAATCATGTTCAGGGCTCCTTTATTACAATGGCAATTGTCACCTCTGTCCTGCAGCCTAGCCTCGACACCCGCTTTGATCTAGTTCGTGCAGAAACCGACTTCGTACCAACTTATTACGGATTTGATCCCGCTGTCTCGGTCAATTATACGAAAACGGTTGCGAACACCACGGGTGTGATAGCCGGAGTGGAGATTCTGGGCACCAATTGGGTTTACACGAGTTCAAAGCCGATTGCAAATCTCATTGACTCCCTTACCTCGCCTCCCATGTGGGACGGAGCAACCTTCAGTACACCGCTGCCGATGCCAGTGGGTGGCTATCGACTATTAATGCAGGTTTTAAAACTGAACGGTGACCCGGACAACCGACAAGACTGGACAACATGGATGAGTGGAGTAATTGAAATAATGGAAGAGATTCCAGCGTATTAGAATACCTAAGATCCTTTTATTGAACAGACTCGGTGTATCTAGCTATAATGGCAACTCATCCTGTCACCTAGGTTAGATAAGTCAGGAGGAGGTAGTCAGTCTTCCAAGCTTTCTACGGCTACCATATAGGTGACATCAATTGAAACCACACTTGTAATATCATAATATATATAATAAATGGCCAATCCGTCTTCTAAGTAATGTTAGAAATAAGTTAACATAGGCTTATAAGGAGTTGCGTTTCGGACAAAGTTTATTGAGCGTGTTTGTAGTGGTCATATTAGGTATCTTGTCTAGGTGTAATCCTTTTATCAACAAAACATATAAATATCTGTCAGGCCTAAGTGGCTGCTGGAGCCAAAAGTCGAGCGAGAAAGCACGCGGAGTAGTTACTAAGCCGACGGATGAATGACTACAAATAACTCTCTTCGAGAACAAAAACCCCAGATGAGATTATAACACTTTTTGCGTAAACCTATGTTTACTTACCTTAGACAAGTGCCACCTAGAACCAACCGTATATCCGCCCATGACATCAGTGTAATGGATCATTACATATCAAAAAATTTAGAATGTAGTAGAAAAATCTATAGGCCCCCTTTTCTCAAGTGTCCTATACCTTAAATTCTTTTCCTATGATGGGGTTGTTTCTAAGCGCCTTACCTCTTAACTGTTTATATTCGAGAATTCAATACATAGACTGTTGATAATTGGGATTTGGTGCTGCCAACAAGTTATGTGGATAAGATACATCTAGACCCCTGATTTTTCAGGGGCAGGGGTTAGTATAATTGAGGAGAAAGGGGGAGTATTGGATACAACGTTAGAGTTGTGACAGGCTGTGAACAAGAGGTACATCGAAAATGAAATTGATTCAAAGATAACACAAGTTCGAAGAATATATTAGAATATGTTCGCAATAATGCCGTTCTGCATTGTGCGAATTCGGGATGTAGGTAGGTAGGTAGTCTACGAGCGTAGCTTCCCAAGAATTGTGTATGCCAAATTTCCACAGCAACCCGCAACGCACCTCTGTGAACGCTACTTCACTGATTGTGTACATCTTTTTAATTCCTTTTTTTTTCTCTTATACATGTAATTACGAACAATCCATAATCCAAAATTTCCCTTTCTAACTTATCACTTAATAGAAACAATTTCAAAATGGTTCGTACGCAGCCTTTGCACCATTGTCCTAATTGCATTTTCACCACTAACACACACGAAAACCTATTGGAACACCAACGTACACAGCACATAGGGACACGTTGTAGATTTCCAGGCTGCAGCGCCACTCGTGAGAGTGAGTGGAGTCTCCGTCAACACATCCGATATGGCCACAGCCCATTGGATACTTCGAGGGTGCTTCTCCCCGACGGCTATGGGGGCAACAAGGAGAGATTTAATTGTTGCTGGCCCACATGCAACAAAAACTTCACTACCCACTACAACGCGCACCGCTGCGCCTACCTGCATCAACATCATGAGACAGAGGTACTGGCTAACCAACCAAACCAAATCGACGGAGCAGGTTCCATCGCGCCCGAACATCAAGTCCAGGCACCCATACAGGCACCCGTACCCGCACCCGCACCCATTAGAATGTCAGAATCTCACGTCGGTTCTACGCAAGGACAACAGTATCGCCTAGCTCACCACCAGAGTCTACCTATCGCGCCAATTAACCAATCCCAACTATCCAATGAGCAAGGAGCCCGCGCTCCTGATCAAAATTATTCAGCTTTGATGGACACAGTAAGCCGAACCAGGACGGAGCTTGCCTTTGTGCGTGAGGACCTGTCAGACCGAATTTACGCTACTATCGACAGAATCGACACTGGCATGACGGCACTTCAAACTACTCAGACCGAGATTCTTAACACTCTAAGAGCAATTTCGGACGGCAATCCCTTGTCTCGATCTCCTTCAAACGAACCCGCGCAGCCGCCAACCCAAGGAGCCCAAGAGGAGCAGGCTCGCAAGCGAGGCCGTGAGGAAGACGACGACACTGAGTCTACTTCCAAGAGGCAAAAATGACAAAAGCCCTTCTTTTCATTCTGGAATCGAACTCGTAAAACGTCGCATTGATCCCCGAAACACATATCCACGCCGACCACCACACGGTTACGAGCTATGTTAAAGGCACCCCCGAGCCGCACAAAACCATCAGCCCCTATCTGCATCGACAAGCGAGTCCAATAAATTCAAGAACGTGTCGTAGACAGGTATCTTTTCAACACATCCGCGGAGTATATCGACTTTGCCTAGAACCGCAGCGATTTTTTCGACCGCTACTTCGACGACGAGACCTTTGACATCGGCACGCTGGAGACTAGGGTCATCTGCCTGCCCGACCACACACGCGATTGCGTCGGCTACATCATCGGCGCGAATGTCTTCACGGCGGACTCTGTTCTCCTCCTGGACGTCAGCTTCGCGGATTTACTCGACGGCGGCGGATCAGAGGGATACTAATAAGCACGTTGATGGGAATGCGTCAGTATCCAGCTTTGTGCAGTGGAGGACGGATCGGGATTTCGGGCTTGCTGAGACTAATTAATTCATCAGGCGCTCTAGTCCAACGTGCGCGCGGTTCGGCTGCCGCCGCCGACTAGCTCCGGGGATGCGTTTCTATACATCGCGTGGAAAATACCGGAAGCGTTAAAGTAAGACTACTAGGTAGAGGTAGCTTATGAGTAACGTACTGCTTATTTCTTAGGATCGAGGTGGCAAAATCTCTGCTTCGTGGTTCTGTCTTGTTTTTCTTGCTATTTGCATAACTTTTCCGCGGCCATTCTAGCCTTATCTCTTGGTTGATATCAACTTACCCTGTTTTAACTTTCGGGTATAATGATAAGTGACACACGTAAGGTATGTAGTGGCATCATTTACCTTTTCTCCGGTCATTGTAGCTGACTACCTACTCTTATCATGACGATGTGAAGTCATTACTACCTATTGTAGTTCTTAGGGAAGCCGTCTGAAGAATCGGCTGCTCGCGTTTGAGTTCGTGGTGTGCTCCTCTTGTCTTTGAAAACCCAAGTATGGCAAAAACTTTCCCCTTCATGTGCCTGGTGGGCGGCGGAAGCGTATGTTTCCGAGAAATCCACTATTATGCGAGTGCTGAAAGTCGCCTTTCCTTTTGCCCGTGCTGGTTGTTCGAATACTTACCAACTCCATGGTTGAAGCGCAACCAGCTGAATGATATCACATCTCATTTTATCTGAGTATAATCAACATGAAATGGTGTGTAGGATTGCCCGATTGTGCGATATATACGAAGATTTTGCGTGTGACGCTAGTCGATGCAGGACCTTGAATGGTTGGGTCTCATCCGAGTGTGACCTCGATGCATCTGACGACTAGACTCGCTTATATGAGGGACTTTAAAACACCAAATATTGTTTGCAAAAAGTTGACTCAATGCTACATATGAGCATTGCCAAGACTAAGATCTGGGCTGAGAACACGAGTATTTTTCTAGCTGCGTTTTCATCCTTTCTTTTTGCATAGGGAGGATTTAGATGAAGTATGTATGCGAGTATATGAGGACGCTTAATAAGGGGTTAGGTCACCTATCTTGCTACCCAACTGTTGGTGACAAAGTTCCGAATTGCCAACAAATCATACCGAGAACAGTTGCATTCATCCAATACGAGCCAAATCAGCTCGCTGATTTTTTGGTTTGTTTCTACAACTTGTTGTTCCTTGTAGCGAAACTTTTATTGTGTTGTGTGGGTTCACATCCAATGATAGGTAGACTTGCTTAGTCATTTTTTAAGCGGCCCCTGAAGATCATGTGAGTGCCTTAGGTTACCTAGTTCCCGAAGTTTTTAGAGCCTCCCGCCTCGGCACGTCCGTGGCTTTGTGGCTTATAGGCAGGGGTTGTTTATCAGCGCTAAGATATCCATTGTTGGCCTGAAAACCCCCCTTTTGTAGAGTTGTCCAATGCCGCTGTGCCGGTGCGTGCGATTACCAGCAGCAACTAGGTTCAGGGGTGCATATGCAACTAAAACCACGTGTGCGACTGGCCGATTTAATTCCAGATTTTTGATGTTTTAATTATCGGATTTGGCTGTTACGTTACGTTAGGATGAAGCAACCGAATTGTTCTGTGGGTCATTTATGGATCTTTTGTACCAAAATGCATCATTTGCGGTGCTTTTTCCAAGAATTAGATACCCAAATCAGGGGAAAGTCACCCCGCAAAGTACGAAGTACGACAACTCAAGGAAACCATCTCTTCAGCCTCTTGTTGCAACCCCCCGTTTTGCCCCATTATATCCCCAATCGGGACCCCAGATTTGTGACCACATGCGCTATGACGTAGACTTCTGACCATAACTGCCGTAGCCTAAGCCACTAATTCTTTCATGGTGCGGCTACCTAAGTAAGAAAAGCAAAACGTTAGGTTGGAATGCTGCAAATTTTAATGTGCTTACTATGTGATACTTCACAAAAGCCACCCGAACGATTCTCTCAATATGAGTCGATAGGTTTCCCGATTGTTTCCGGCCGATGCGTATCTCTCCAATCCCCATATGCACTCCGCTAACAACATACCGAAGTGTGGGGAGATCTCGGGGCATTGGAATGCAGCGCAACCGATCATCGCAGTGCCCATGGGGGCCCAGATTGATCGTTTGGTTGCGTTGTTGTTCCCATTGTTTGTTCCTGGGAAGAAATGTGACGAAGTGGATTCCGGTGCGGGTATCATCTCGGCGAGGTGGAACAGCATTTGCGTAACACAGTCATTTTTACGATCCTCCCTGAGTGCGCGTGGTGCGTCTTTGGCTCCGTTTTAGGTGCGAAAACAGAGTGAAGCATCGTGATTGGTCCGAGCGCGACTGTGGCAACAAGGTTGTTAACGGCTTCAAGTGGCCTCAGGTAGATGAAATGCGGCAAGGTTCGGTCACCTGACATATTAAATTCGGCCTTTTGAGGGATATTAGCGCGGGATGACACCCGGATACTGCCCTCAGGCATCCCCCACCACCGGGATTCATTCTTCTTCTTATTGGACAATTGCTCAGGTATAGACAGCGGTAGCCCTGTCCACCTTTTGTTTTACAGTGACGGCGTGACACCTCACGATGCTACTCGAGTTACTTAGCCACATGCCTGGATTTGCTGTACAGTACGTGGATTATATAAGAAGGTCTCATGCCCTTCTCGGTCCGCAGTTCGGTGTTCATCTTTGACAATTCGACATTCCCATCTCCTTTCAAGTTCCTCTCACCAAGTAGGAATTTGACAAGCTCGTAAATACAGCCTATGCACAGGCACTGACAGCAACATGGAAACACCACGATCGAAGCAGCCCTACTTCGGGCTCAAGGGAAAATGGCTTACCTTCTGGATCACGGTACGCCTGCTCTTGCCTTCTGACTTGGTATTGACCACACGAGACTAACATGATGAATGTAGCTGGCTTGTGCCACGGACATGACTCTGTTTGGTTATGATCAAGGCGTTTTCAGTACGTTGCCATTGTAGTACGACTAGACATCAACATCGGCGCTAACATGTTGGCTTTAGGCGGTGTTGTCATTTCGAAGGATTATCTTGACACCCACAACCTCAACGGCCCCGAGAACACGAGCATTCTCTCCATCATCACATCAATCTACACTATCGGCTGCTTCTTCGGTGCCATAACTGCCTTCTACATCGGAGAGGTCATCGGCCGCAAGAAGACAGTCCTTGTTGGCACAGGAATCATGACTATCGGTGCCATTCTCCAGACGAGCTCCTTTAGCGTTCCACACATGATAGTAGCTCGTATCGTCACAGGGTAAGTGCCACGGAGACGGGATCAGGACTCACCTCGTGATCAATAGGCTAATACAGGTGTCACAGCATCGGTAATGGAATCAATACTGCTACCGCGCCTGTTTGGCAAACCGAGACGTCGAAGGTCCACAACAGAGGAATGCTGGTCATGCTCGAGATGGGCTTGAATATCTTCGGCTTCTCTTTGAGCAACTGGGTCAACTACGGAATGTCTTTCGTCGGAGGCTCTATTGGATGGCGACTACCCTTGTCTCTTCAACTAATATTTTGTTTCATCCTGTTCGCTACCATCCCATGGTTACCTGAATCACCTAGGTAAGTGCTTCGTTGGGACTATCCTTCCATGGCACTTCAGCTTATTGACATTAATTATAGATGGCTGCTTGCTCACGGACGCGAGACCGAAGCAAGTCAAATCCTAGCGGACTTGGAAGATAAACCAGTAGACGATCCGTACGTTGTCGCCGAGCGACAAGAAATTGCCTTCAGCATCGATTACGAACGCAAGAACGCAATTAACTGGGGAGACCTCTTCCGTGGTCGCACCAAGACTGGAACAAAGACTATTCGAAGACTGGTCCTTGGATCTGGAACTCAGGCTATGCAGCAATTCGGGGGCATTAATATTATGTCATATTACCTTCCGACCGTTTTGATTCAGTCTGTCAAGCTTGACGAAAGCATGGCTCGTCTAATCGCGGCTTGCGCATCGGTCGCGTACCTCGTCGCGTCTCTCATAGCCGCACCCCTTGTAGAAAAGGTTGGTCGGCGTATCATGATGATGGTCTCAACCGCAATCCAGCTCCTTTGCTTCTTGCTCGTGACTATCTTGCTCTACTTTGCGGAGAAGCCCGATTATCTCCACAAGATCGAAGTCGCCAAGTCCTCTGTCGTCTGGTTCGTCATCTACTACATGGGCTTCGGCTTGGGAATGCTGGGAATCCCGTGGCTCTACCCGACCGAAATCAACTCGCTTCCTATGCGCACCAAGGGTGCCGCAGTTGCGACTATGACGAACTGGATCACCAACTTTGTCGTCGTCGAGATAACGCCCATTGGTATCCAAACGCTAGGATGGCGCTTCTACATCATATGGGTGGTGACCAATGCCTTCTTCCTGCCCATCATCTGGCTTTTCTACCCCGAGACGGCCAACCGTACCCTGGAAGACTTGGACGCCTATTACCGCGAAAACCCGCCATTGGTACTCCACCGTGATAGAGACTCCACTTCTGTGCGCCGACCCGAGAAGTTTGTCGAGGCACAGGGTCGCGACATCGAGGAGGCGGCCAACAATCTGCGACGGCGTGGCTCTATCCTGGTCCACGACGCAGCTGAGAAGTCCCTCAGCGACTAAACTGCTTTCTTAGCATTGCGCAATCCTGCTTGCAGGACATCGCTAGCTACATGGGCTTTCGCATGAATGATATGAATACATCTAGGCGATACAGGTTGAGGATATGACATTTGCGGTATGCATTTTGCGGGCAATATACCCACGCATGGGATTTTCTTATGGACATTGATTTTTCTCCCCATCTAGATGGGATTTGCCGGGTTTCCTAAGAGTAGACTTGATACCATCCGGCCGCTTAGATTTAAAGAAATAGAGGTTGAATCAATAAAATAAACCCATGATTACCTATTGACGGTTGAGAATATGGTACCTACCTACTTGATTTGCCAGCTACAAGCGTCATTTGTGTTAAACCGATTCTATCCGTCAGGGGTAAGGATTGCGTTTAACCCAGCTTCCAGGGGTAAAGCCAACTTCAGTGTCGAGCTGAATTTGAGAGTTCTTTTGAATAATAATTCAATTACTCATTGGCTAACTAAAATCATCATATCTTAGTCAGCACGTTACATTTCATCAGTGAATGCGTAGTTGACTCATTTCTACGCGGCGTAGTCAGTGATGCCGGTGCTAAGCCGTACCCGGGTTACGGCTTGGCACCCTTCGGTATAAATTTAGGGATTACCATATTTAGCATCTCCAAAATCTCCCTCCAACCTCCTATTCCCTAAAGATGCAACGCTTATTGACGTCCTAATATCCACTGCAACGATAGGAATGTATATATAAACCTATTGATTCAATTTTACTACAGCTCTCCTACTTGGGTTTGATAGTATCTGAATATTTCTTACCTTGGGCAGGCATATTGCACAACCGCTACCGGGTCTCCTCGCGATATCCTGAAAATTCTAGAATGGAAGGGGAAAGTCAAGTCTCAGGGAATGCAAGCCAGCGCCAATTTTCTCGGTCCACCAAAGTCCTAATTTGGATTGTTCTGCCAGCCGTCTTCGTTGCTCTGGGCACCGCATCGCCTCTCACTGCGTTTCTTTCACTGTTCATCCTAGCCCCAACATTCTGGCTTATACGCTACGACCGCGCACATCCCCTTAACCAGAGATTAGACCCCGAAACCTTCATCTGGACATACATTCTAACCGGAACCGTGGGCACCGCCATCGTCATCGTGGTGCAGTCAATTCTCTCCTATGCCCTTGCCTTAGCGCTATTTCGAGAAGAAACGCGAAAGCTCTTGGTAGAGATTCAGCGGGGCGAAGATGATGTCGCTAAACTAGATCCCGAAATGCTCGCCACAAGGCGGCAGATGGCTAGTCAGTGGCAGTACTGGGTCTTCATGCTTGTCTTTGCCTTTTTTGCAGCTGGCTTCCCCGAAGAGCTCTTGAAGTACTCTGGTCTGGTATATGCACGCCGCCGCGGCCGCATTACACACGAGCACAACTACATCACTTTGGGAGCCGCCGCGGCGCTTGGCTTCAGTACCGTCGAAAACATTGCGTTTGTCTACGCTGCCACGCGACAGAATCAAAACCCTGGAAAACTGCTCCTGACTCTGGTCGAGCGCGTAGTTATTGGCTCACCTATGCACGTTATGGGCGGCTTGCTCATCGGCCTCTCTGCAGTGCGTCGGGATTTCTACGGAGAGTCCTTTAGTCTGGCCCAGATTCTAGGTATCCCAATATTATTCCACGGAACCTGGGATTTTTCGCTGTTCGGAATAAGCGCCCTGGATGGGAACGTGGGATGGGTCCATCCACGTGGCAAGTCGTTGCTAATGGTCTTTGGTATCGCTATTGCCATTCAAGGAATATTAGCACTGATCATCCGGAAAAGGTTTGTGAGTTGGAAAGCTGATGAGCATTTTCATTCTAGGATCCGAGGTATATTTGATACGAAAGCGATTGGTTTAGAAAAGTTAGAGTAGGAGGTAGTAGTCTTATAACAGCATCTGTAATATCGTGAAGAACATATTGTACTTGGGTTATATACACTCAGCTTAATAATTGTAGTTTTAGTAATCTCCAATCCTTTAAAATCGTCTCTATTCATGTGTCATTTAAGAGCATACTACTCCAACCCTATTACGTATAAGCATTACTAGTCGAAGGTTGAAGCAAAGGAACAGAGACTTATACGACGAGTCGCGCACGATGACTTCCAAAGAATATAGTGCGTCCTATAAACTCCTTTACCCTCGCTTGGAGATTATAGGGGCAAAAATTATACGTATGAGATGGCCTTCTGGATTGAGTGTCAACAAGAAACATTACTAAATGGGTGGCCTAGAAGCGAACTATATCTAGATCCAGGCCTGATAGTTTACCATTGGGTCCTGAAAATTGTAGAAAAAGCCAAATCTAGTAGCTTTTAATATTATAGGCATCGACAATATCGGCTATTTGCCGTCGAAAAACAGCGAATGGTGACGATCGAACGAGGTGCTGTATTGTTCAACCCAGAAAGGGTTCTGGGTAATATGACAATTCCGCTTCATATTGCCTAAGTAACTAGAGGAGAGCCCGAGGATTGGCACATGTAAGTAACCACTTACTATTGCCGGTGATTATGGAGTGCTTATGTGGAATAGGTAAACTCATTGACACTATACACTCGTATCTCAAATGCGCATTTATAGAAAGGGTTACAGATAATTACCTGACAACCAGATTAAGATACAATTAAAACTTAAACTACAAAGTTCCTATTCATTACATATCTTATATACTGCAGATGACTGAGAATAGAAAAAGAAAACATACAACACCAGGGATTCGCTGGTCGTCACCGACCCAACTACTAATCTGGCGGTATCTAGCTTGTCTATGGGAGAGCGGACGGGATCCCGAATTTTCTAGATCCTGTGGTCGTATGTGATAGTTTCTGTTGTCATTAAGTCTTATAAGTCCCCTATGTGGCCGCACCAAGTGTTAGGTAGAATAGGGGTCACTGAAAGCCCAAGGGACTATTGAAGGATAGCAATCTGATTATCACTATCAGGACTCCAGTAACTAAAACCACCAGGGGCCAGGGGTCTATCAGAGTCATAGGGGCTTTGTAGCTAGGATAAAGAAGGCTTGTGTATATGGACTCGAGGCCTGCTCGTCGTCGCCAGCTCAGATACGAAGCTCTTCGTGCCATAACCTAATTATTTCTCGTGTTCCCATCTTCGCATCGTGATAATACCTAGTAGCTTCTATGTTGGAAGCTTAGGGTCTTTTCATGTATTAAGTGATTCAGGAGCTTGCACATGTCGTATTAATAACGCCCCCTACGCCGAACTTGAGATCAAAGTCTATAGATCAAAATTTATAACGTCGCATTGGCCATCAAGATCTCTCGTTAGCCTTTAAACATGTTGCAAATGGCATTCTATCTTTCTTTAGGCACTAATTTGGATTTTCCAGTGGGCTAGAAAGAGCCCAGTATAGCTGATGGCATTATTGGGGAAAATATAAGTAAAACCTTTCATCGAATTAGTTTTTTAAAACCAAAACTCAAGCAACGACAGGTCATCGAAGACATTAACTTAGGGTAAACAGTATATTATTCTTTAACAGACTAGCCGAGTTATACCTTTAATCAAAACAAAGACCTAGACTAACACGTAACGAGACCCTGAAAGCTGCAACCTTGATCTCCCCAACTCACGTACAAAGGACATAACCAAGGACAGAAGCTATAATAGCGGAGCATACCACGACCTCGCCCTCTCTAAACGGCACCCACCATCCCTGTTTTCTTTCCAGTAGGGGCGCATTTTGGTAGGGACGGAGGTCTTGCTCGATAACCTCAAGCCTCCCTTCAATGGTCCCGACGAACTCTTCCTTTAGATTTATGGCTTCTATATTGGTGGCGATCTTACGAAGATTTATGAGTTCTGGGTGGCCAAAACCACGTATTAAGTCAATGATGTGGTCATATAGGTGCCAAAAGGTCTGTCCGTGGCCGTTGTCAAACTCGATATCCTCTTCGTCCTTGTTCCCGTTATGATAGATTTTAATATAACAATGGACCATCTCGTGTACTAGTATCTCTAGCTGTCTTGCTCTTGTAAGCTTAAGTCTTCTGCTGATATCGGTTCTATCTAACGGGCCGCACATCCAGAGATAACACAGAGGTGGACCCTGTTCGGACTTTAGTGTGTAACCTAGGGAGGCTATAGAATTCTGTTCGGATATAAACGTATCGACTATCAACTCAACACAGCGGCCGTGCGAGTAAAGCAGAAGGCCCTGAAATAAAGCAAGGTCCAACTCGCAAAGGAGACGATAAAGATGACCGATTCCTAGGTTCTCTGGTGGTAATGCCTCGTAAAAGTCTTTCATATACGTTAGCGATTTATAGTAATAGGGAGAAGCGCTCCAGATTTTAGTCAATAACTGCGTGGTGTTTTGAGACTCAGGTAGAAAATGTGCATTATGCTCTGATGGGGGAGCTAACACTTTCATGATGATTTCCCGGCTCCGTAACTTACAGAAAGTTGCGAGTACCCTTTTAAGTTGCCCACGCAGCTAGTAGTTGACACTGTTCTCTGATTAACGAAGCTCCAGATCTAGAAGCCCTCTTACATATATATTTACAGATCCTTCACCATCAATTATAGTCCAGTCTACCTGCGAAACGGAAGGGCTTGTGTAGCTACGACAACCAGATTCTTCAGACAATAACATTGTTTAACTGTTTCCATGTTTTTTCTTTGTTTGAATTCTGTTAAGTAAATTAGCTGTTATTCTATAAGGTTGTTGTTTATAACCTTAAAGAAGAAGGGCTGTTTGATTATAGATAGATACCTAATAATCGTGCATTCTCTAGTGTTTAGTATACCTATTGACCCTAATATTAGCTCAACTACCAACCTGGTATGTTTTGATGAATAGGGGCTAGTGAAAGTATCTATTTTAGCAAAGGTCTACGGGACTAACAGTTCTCCTTAGAATGTATTTAAAAGATATACACGATTTGGGGGAAAAACTAACCTAATGACCATTATCATCAGCCACAGCGGAACTATTGTTCATCATATCACAGCTTTTGGCGGAGAGGAGAGTCATTGGCTACAACTGCTCCAGTAAGTCGTACCCCAATATCGAAGATATCATTGTTTTTACAAACGGCAAGGTTGGAAAGCCGCACTAGAAGTTTCCTAGAATATCACTGGGGAGCTCATGTGTATTAAATAAGACATTAAACAACACTATAACAAGTATTTACCCAAGCAACAGCCTATCTTGTAAACTACACACGACATAACGTAGACTCAATAAACTTACTATCAAAGATATAAGCTTTACTTACCACACTGCTGCGCAAGGTCGGGCTTTATTCGAAACCACGAGAGGGTATATCTTTACGCATAAACCGGGCATTCCCTAACAAAACATTCCAACCATCTTCTTCAATGGCGACATTAATATAACAAATATCGTAGACATGGTCGTTGAAAATCGTATCGCCATCCCAATGAAAAAGGGTGTTACATGTTTTAGGCAGTCAGTCGATCCGAACAACCTCTGTAACCCAACAACTCCGCAATATCATATCTTCGGCAGGGATTTCACTTTACTCAACTTCAATAACAGTGGTAACGTCTCAGCTATGCGGGACCATGCTATCAATCCGCGCTGCGACTACTGGATCTCGGATGCATACCTTCAATTTTACAGTTATGAAACAATTCAGCTTTAAATGTATATTTATGGCCGTGACACTCCTATTGTTGAACTCAAGCATATCTTTCGATTCTCTAATCAAATAATAACTATGCGTGCTGATATGGAGCAACCTTTGTTTAATAGGATGAAGTCGCCGTCAAAAGTGCCATATCAAACACCTTGCGCTAGCAATCCAACAAGAGGTACTGCAAAAACAACATATCTACCATACATGAAGCTCTAGGAGACCCTGGCGATGTTTATAAAAGCATGCGAACCGTGGAGGTACACATATAATAAGTTCACTACAGTCTTCAAATGCTGACTAACCTACTAGTCCTCACTAGGCATCTAAACATAGTACCATGTAGTATCAGCTGTCACTCTCATTGATGATGATTACAACGACGTCAGCATCTAATATCAAATCGATATTGTAACCTTGGCCAGTGCTCAGGTGATACGGGCTGGTTTATAAAGAATCATCCATTTCCCTGGGCTCAAGGGTGCATCTGTCACAAGTTTGTACACCAATTTCCTTAACCGACTCTATGAGGCTTACTTCTAGCATTCGGCCAGCTCCGATGAAGCATCAGTTTCCAAGGAATGAGAAGCCTAGCTGACATTAGGTGATGCAAACAGCAAGCTCTGTATATCGCATGGCAATGGAAAATCAATATGCTTACAGGAGTCGCCACTAGTTAGCCCAATGATTAAAGAAAGAAAGACACGACTCGGGAGATTAGAAGATATAAAGTTCTCCGATTTAGACTTCAGGGGAAGCATGTGCTTTTCTAGTTTCCGTGTAATATAATATGTTGATACTGATCACATCTCCTAAACCAGCAGAGGATCCTCAGAGAGGGAAAAACTTTCATTGAAAGTAACCAATTGGAATTCAATGAATGGTCTAAACATGCTGCTTTGGAGTGCCGCGGCATAATCTAGCCAATTAAATCTAGTATAGGGGTAAAGGGGGGCGGTTTCGAGTATGTACCATAGAATACCATAGAACGACTGCTAGTTTAGGAGATAGCTGATTAAATCCGATGGAATTTTGGAATTTATAAGCTCATCAGTAAAAAAAAATAGCACTATCCTCGGCATTTAATAGGAAATGTGGAACTTCGCTGTAGTGTCGTTGCTCTCTTGGCGGAACCTCCGAGATAGTGAAACGCCATGTGGACCGGACTGGATTCCATTGCCATCGAAAGCCTTGAGCCTTTTGATGTTGAAGAAATTTCACGACTTTCCAAGAGACTAGTAGCATTTTCTGCTTGGTCTGTGAGTTAATGACAGGGGGTACCTAGTCATAGACCAGTTATAGCAAGACTAAGATTCTAGCGTGATCGAGACCACTAAAAAGGAGTTAGACGCAACTCCCAACCGCGTTGTACAAATGTTTTCCTGGTGTACCTTGTCTTCGTGACGTTCCACTTATGGGATTACATATTCTACTTGAATATTCACCTAGGTCAGCTTAGACATTCAACGAGTTCATCATCACGACAACGAGTGTTATATATAGCACCAAAACCTAATGACGTGAGCTAAAGTCATTCTAGACTGTGGGCCTTGACTGGCTTTACCTCGGGAAGTCCACAATGGGAAGTCCACAATTGCACACCGTAATAACGCATTGAACTCCCATACTTGGTTGGGTGGTCGATGCTATAGCAGACTAAGTGCGGGCTTTTCCGCACTCACACTTGTGGCTCGACGTCATTGAATGGCGAGATATTTGTAAGGATGGAGGGTTTTTGGGTAATCGTTAGGAATCGAAAAAATGGTCCTAGTATTCCGGTTCCTGACGTGTATATAAGTTAGTTGACCGCTCTAGTAAAAACATAAAATATACATCTACCTTCCACGTACCAACAAATCCTATACTGAAGTGTATAAAGTTGTCTCGTTACCGTATCACATTTTTCATCGATCAACTGTTAGAAATCATGTCTTTTACATTCAAGGTGTTTAAGGGCGACGAGTCCGGCGCGCCGAAGCAAGCGACCACGACGAAGCCTGAGCAGCTGTCAGGGGACTCTGTCCTCCTCAAGGTGACGGCATCCGGACTTTGCGGAACTGGTACGTGTCAAGCAGTTTCCATGGAAAGTAAATAAATAGCTTGCTAACCAAGACCCCTTAGATCTTCATTATGTAAATCTCCATACTTAACACAGGTATTCATAGGGCCATCGAACTAACATGTACACTAGAGAAAAGATGACATGGTCTTGGGACATGAGGGTGTAGGTGTGGTCGAAGCAACCGGGCCGTCTTGCAAGTTCCTGAAGAAGGGAGATCGAGTTGGTTGGGGTTACGAACACGACTGCTGTGGCCATTGTCAGCATTGCCTGAGCGGTGCCGAGACGTACTGTCCGGAACGGGCAATGTACGCATTCGCAAATCGGGATCAAGGCAGCTTTGCTTCACATGCGATTTGGAAAGAAGCATTCCTTTTCAAGATTCCAGACGGAATCTCAGACGAAGATGCTGCTCCTCTGCAGTGTGGCGGCGCCACGGTGTTTAATGCTCTCCACGCCTACAATGCTCAACCGACAGACACTGTTGGCGTGATGGGTGTTGGTGGTCTTGGGCACTTGGCCATTGAATTTGCGGCGAAGATGGGATGCCGAGTTGTTGTTCTGTCTGGAACCGAGGCGAAGAGGGACGAGGCGATGCGCCTTGGTGCGCACGAATTCATTGCAACTAAAGATTTGAAGGAATTGAAAGTCTCGCAACCACTGAACCGCCTGCTGGTCACGACTTCGGCCTTGCCTGACTGGGGACAGATTCTCCCCATCATGGCTCCTGGGGCAACCATCCATCCGCTTTCCGTCGCAAGTGGAAATTTCGAAATCCCCTATTTCCCCATGTTGGCGGCTGGAATCACAATCCAAGCATCTATAGTTGCTCCGAGATATATCCACAAGCGCATGCTGGAATTTGCGGCGCTCCATAAGATTAAACCTGTGGTCCAGACGTTCCCAATGACAGAAGCTGGCATCCTGGAGGCTATGGGGAAATTAGAGAAGGGTCAGATTTATTTCCGTGCGGTTTTGATACCGCAATGAACGGTATACATACGATACATTATTAGCGCTTGAAAGATCGGTTAGAAGGGGTTAATAGGATGGTAATTCATATTCGAAGGCGTATTCAATAGAGACTTGTTATGATAGAAAACTCATTTTTAGATTAGTATTGATGATCATTTTACAATTCTTGGACTTTATTGCTTTGGCCGTTATGATACTCGCCAAGTTGAAATGTGGTATGGTCACGTAATTAATCTCTCTTTTGGGTTCATCGTTAGAGTGACTCCTATTACGATCAAGAAGGCTTCTATTTAAAAACAGGCGCTTAAGAGGAAAAATACCTAATTGTTAAGGAGGTTCATGCGACTTCGTCCGCTGTCGGTTAAGATAGCCTAGTGATAAGTTATCCAGCATAGCTTTACTTAAGAATCCGTTCGCTATTGACCCCGAATGGGGATCATCCGAGCTGGTTATGACATTTTTACCAAAAGACAGATGATTACCTCGAAGCATCAAGAGGCTTTAAATGGTACTAAAACAGGCTCAATTGTGGAAGACATGGGAAGCGGGAGAGCAATACAACACCCAGGAGTATATCCTAGAAAAGGAGATCTTGCACTGGCAAAATTCAAAGCTTCAATGCCAGATTTATTCTGTTATGCAATGGCGTAGGTCTTTCGACAAGACGAATTCATGTCTAATTCCTGGTATGACAACGTTTCAGGCTGTCAGTTGCCCCCTCATCAAAATTTTCGACTCTCTCCGATAGCGAGTACGTCAAAAACGCCCGTTTCCTCAATACCAGCCTTCTTCAATGCTGCCTTAAGTGTCTTGGGCGGCTCGTCTACTCCCTCAGTTGACAATGTCCACGTTCCCCAGTGAATTGCAACAGCTGCTTTACATCTGGT
Organism: Hypoxylon fuscum; assembly: GCA_022578945.1. Lineage (NCBI taxonomy): Eukaryota > Fungi > Ascomycota > Sordariomycetes > Xylariales > Hypoxylaceae > Hypoxylon > Hypoxylon fuscum. Next base: position 35,221 of record MU399953.1, read on the forward strand.
ATCCCGAAGTATCTCAACAGCGTCATACGGATTCGCATGCCACCCACTGAGCATGTAACGTGGTTTGTATGCTCCAATGGGGATGAGTCCCAAGTCAAAGGGTCCATAGAGCTGGCCGATCTGCTTGAAGTATGGACACCTCGGGAGATGCTTATAATCTGGGCCGTAATCATCCACATCTTCTGGTAGTTCTGGCACAGCGCGGTATCCAGTATCGCCGGCGAACCAAACAGACTTCCCTCCGGAAGCGATAGCCCATGATGCCCAAAGTGTTTGGTCCTTATCAGTTGCAGAACGACCCGATGCGTGTTGGCTTGGCAGACAAGTGACCTGAGCAACGATACGCTGGGGACCGCCAGTCTCATGCTCCATTTCTGTCTCCGTACCTATGCTCGCCCTCTCCATGGTTAGAGATGCGTTCTCCCACCAATCCATTTCCGTGACCTGCTTGATGCCTAGGCCTTCAAACCAACTGGCCAGTCCCATCCCTACGAAGAAATGCGCCTGCGGATAAGCAGAAGCAATGTCCTTGACACTCTGGCATGACAGATGGTCATAATGTGAGTGGCTGATGACGACGGCGTCCACGACCGGGAAGTCTGTGGGTTTACATGCCGGTGCTGTAAAACGCTTGAAGCCGAAGTATTGAGATGGACTGCAGTGATTATCGAAAACCGGGTCAAATAAAACGCATAACCCCGAGGAGAACTCGACGAAACAGCACGCATGGCCGACCCATGTGATCCGTAGAGCTGGAGTCTCGCTGCTAAAGGATCGGCTACCGGTGCGGAAAGGGGGGGAACAGGGTTCAACGGTGGGAATTTTAACCCCAGATGCGTCGGGGTAAGTAAGTTTGCCTCGAAGACGGGCCCTGATGAAGACAGCTGTGAATTTACGAGATCCAAATGATTGAGCAGTGAGCGTACCATAGAGCTACACGAACTGTCCCAAAGAATGTTATATCCTGCCATAACCCAGCTGAGGGATATGGATTGCGAAATCTGATGAGCTTGCCATTCTCACCCCTCACGTGGTGCCGTTTCTCTGAGGCCTCATCTGGCGCAGGTCCGAGTTCACGAACCCACTTGGCTACGTTGATGGAGTACTCGGCCATGAACGATATTGCTCTAGAGTAAGAGCCAGTAAAGAGTATGTGCCGTGGATAGGTCAGATTTGCCCAAATCTACAACTCTATTAGTAATGAATAAAGAATAAACAGTTTTATTAATCGCATTCAAGTATAAAGGGTTGAGTAAAGGGTGTGTAACGTTCGGGTTGCGGGGCTTGCCGTCGGCTTTAATAATTAATAAAAATTATTTTATTTTATTATTTTATTTAAATAAAATAACTCTTATAGTATATATTTTAAATAAGAAAACTGAATAAAAATAATAAAAATAAAATAAGTATTTTATCGATTTAACGAAATATAAATCGGCGGTAGTTTATGGTCGGACGAACCCGGATCTTAGGTAAGACGCAAGCAAGGGAGGACGGTAGGAGCTGTTGGAATCTACTCAATTTTTATTTTTAAAGGTGATAAATCATCATAATATGACATCATTAAAGTGTTGTAAGAATTATTAAGTAGATTTTACCCTTTTCGTCTCCTTTCCAAGAAAGATACTTTGACGTTCATGTATCATGGGCAATGTATTCAGCCAGTTCTTCTTCATTCCGGCCGCGCGTCTTACGGAAAATAACTGTCCCGACCAGAAAGGACGAGTATGTCGCGTCGCTCTCCCCAGCCTTTTCAATGTCTTTGACACTTGCGCTCAACTATGACAGGTCTTCATTGTAACGGGTGGCTATACCGGCATAGGGTACGAACTATGTAAAATTCTCTACGTCCATAATGCGACTGTTTGGATAGCAGGCCGCTCCGTGCCCAAGGCCCAGGAGGCAATATCGCGTATCAACGAGGCGGCGCCTAGAAGCGAAGGCCGCCTCGAGTTTTTATATCTCGATCTCTCTGACCTCTCCACCATCAAGCCCGCGGTCGAGTCCTTCACTGCTCAGCAACAGCGGCTCGATGTCCTCGTGAACAATGCCGGTGTGAGCCTCTTTGATTCTCATTTACTCTCAATATTTTCCTATCTAACAGGCCCCGGGGCTCGCAGGTCATGTATCCTCCCGAAGGTAGCAAGGACGCACAGGGGAATGAGCTGCAGGTAGGCACCAATTGTCTGGGGCCCTACCTGCTCTACCAACTACTCCTCCCTCTTCTCACAAAAACTGCCTCTTCTTCACCAACAGCCAGCGTGCGTGTCATATGGGCTGCTTCTATCGCCCTACATGTGGCCCTGCCACAACCGCAGGGGATTGTCATTGATAATGATGGTCGACCCACCGATCAAGGTGCTAGCCTCAATTACAGTCAGACGAAAGCCGGCAATGTCTTTATGGCGCGAGAGCTTGCTAAGACGACACCACATACGGGCGTGGTGCATGCGGCTTTCAATCCAGGCAATCTGCGCACCGAGCTGCAGCGACACTGGGCTGGCATCGGCCGTTGGGTTACGGTAAGCTGGTGTGGTTACTTTTCCAGCTGCGATATCCGACTATCATTTGGATGTGTACTAACATATGTTGTGGTTGCAGGAGACGTTCTTGGTCCATCCGCCAATCCACGGCGCTTACACGGAGCTCTGGGCGGCGCTTACCCCTGAATTGACGCCTGAGAAGAGCGGCGCTTATGTCTATCCTTGGGGCAGGTTCGGGACTCTTCCCGCAGGAGTCGAAAGTGCAATGAAAAGCAAATCCGAGGGAGGGACAGGTGTTGCGACCAAATTCCTAGAATGGTGCGGTAAACAGACGAATGCTTTCACGTAGGTTCAGCGGGGCGGGCTCCCTAGGCATTCATAGCCAACATTTGCGTATGTATTCATACACTAGCTGATAGTAATTGAACTGTATGGTGTCACATACGATTATGTTGCAACTATGACCTGCGTGCGCTACCAAAATTTGTGTACAGTAGACTTCAATCTATCATGGCCAGGGGGCTTTGCTACTTTACGAAAAGTCCAGAGCAGCAGGAAGAGTTTTCCCGAGTCCTTAACACGATAATGCGCTTCTCTTTCGTGAGTGACGGACATCAGGTAAGCTAGAGAAGATTGGTGGTATCCACAACCAAGTCGTCATCCGTTCAAGTCAGATTCAAGTCCTCGCCAAGATGGGCATTTCAGGGCAGGAAAGAATCGTACTTGTGGTAAGGCATTTTCTTCACTTTACCGCATTTCTTCTAACGTTCGATGTGAAATTTGGGACTTTGGAGGACGTCCCGACGTCAGCATCAAGTGAGTACTTCGCCTCGGATTTTATGAAGTAAACAAAACTGAAACAAAGCCAAAGGTACACGACCTCTTTATGAATATCATAATGTGACGATCCAAGGGAAGCGTGTAACTTATTTCTAGGTACTCACAGTGCCCATCTTGTCTTTAAGAAAATACAACTAAGGTTAATCTTGTGAGGATTATTTATCGACCAATACATTGTCAAATACCTTGAGCATCATATATGTACCTTTCCAATACATTTCCGATTTAATGATTCGATGATATTTAACTCCTTAAACTCAGTAAATAGTCTAGTGGTACATTGTATAAGTCCAAGAATAGTTGGCATTAGGTAGCTAGCAGAATAGGTACTTCGAAGAGCATTAACAACCTCTCATAGAGAAACTACACCAGCGGTGACTAGCAATCATATGGGGTAGGGCAACTAAAGATTTCGGCTATTGATTGACTTTCACATTAATAACTATGGTTTCTATGCTTGACTGTAATAGAACCAACTTCATTAAATAGGAGACTCGAAGTTAGTAATAAATGCTTTTTTACGTCTAAAATAATACAATAATGATTTTGATACGTATATAATCGTATAATTTTACATACAAGCCTATTACGGTCCCCTTCCCTGATAAACGTCTACCCAATTAGTTATATACACAGTAAACATAACAGTAGCCTGATAGGTTCTACATCATCCTACCAATTACACAGTGAGATATGTTGATAATATAATTCTAAAACCTGAACGCAGAAGTATAAGAAAATGGATTAAACTAGGTATAATAATTACAAGACAAAAGCTGCCCCTTAATATTATAAACCGGTATAGATGTGACACCAAACGACACGACTGTATACAATAATCACGTTAAATCATAGTCTCTGTTTGAAACCAGGTACTTTTAACAAGAGATAAAGAATACATCGTAAAAACGCAACAAGCATATACCGCTACAGGCAGTAGTTAATGAGAATATTTTAACGTACATCATCGTATAAACTAACCAAGACAACTGATTGCTTAGCACAATCTATCTTGTGTGAGGCTCTAGTGATCATGTTATACTAGGACCCTGTTGTTATCATCAAATACTCTTACCACTACGAATGAGCGGAACACGTTCGGGAGTGACTGACGTTTCAACTTCAGTTATATTCTATTCAATCTCGCAATGCAGATATACATCCATAGCCACCTAGTAATTAGTACCTTAGGTACTTAGGGATTCTTAATAGCGGGCACCTTCTCGACCAAGCAAGATCACAGAATGACTATCCAAATTAGGTAGGAATTTACCAAGAGAGGTACCTCTTCTAATCAAAATAAAACCTTTGCAACTAGCACTCGGCATCTATTAATTCAAGCAGCCTGTCTGATCTTTCATTTACTGATTCTACTTTTCCTTGACTTCTCTCTTTTCTTTTTTGATATAATCTCCTCCTCTCACCCACTTCCATCAACAGCAAGACCTCCAAGACAAATTGAGGCCACCAAATTTCTTACATCAACAACTTTCTCAATATTCAAAAGCCTGATACCATAGCCCTTTTCTATTGCCCGTCAAGAAATTTTCAAAAGCCCTAGCCCTGCTACTACTTTGCAGAGTCCTCTCTCGACTACACTTCGTTGCCTCAATCATCATCACTAAGTCCGGTCCCTATCGCCTTCCAACGTCGCCAAGATGGCTTGTCAATCGTTCCAGCGAAGGGATATTGGAATGTCCTACGTAGACCGGGTCCGTCAGAATCGCATTCAAAATGACATTCTGCACCAGAGCATGACAGTCCATGATCTGATCGACGTCGGATCCAACGCACTTCTCTTCTCCGGAGACGACGGAGCCTATCGCGCAGAGTATGCAATAAATCTTCCATTTCTTCTGTCGCTCTATAATTAATACTAACTACCTACTTACTTCATAGGATTGTTGCTTTCCTGGACAACTTTCCATCCACCGATATTCTCCGCTACAACCTAACGCCTGTGTAAGTGGTTTGCTTTCATTTCTCAACAATTGTTCTAGCAGCAATAACTGTGCTAACGCTTACTTTGTAGTCCTTTCGGAGTCATCCTTGCTGGCAATGTGGTCATTTATGTCCACCTCGAGATGCTACACCTGCTCCCTTACTTCTACCAGCAGTTCGTCTCGCATGATCTTGTCCGTTTCACTGCCCGTGTCCCCCAGGACGAAGTGGGAGGATGGAAGATCGTTCTTCTTGGAATCTATGGCAGTTACACCTGCCGCATGGATGATTCCCAGTACTCGGGCGAGGACTACGTACATGCCATCCTCATCTGTCAGCATTGGGGCGCAGGTAAGGGGTTGTTTACCTTCGTCAACAACGCTTTCCGAGCCTTCTGCACCAGGACTGTGACAGTGACTCAGCTTATCGACTACAACAAGGAGAGTGAGTGCATCCACCATCACCTCCTCAACCAGATTGAGAAGTGTTTCTATCTCTACCAGGGGGTCCTTCCGGAGTTTGTGCGGTTCCCGGACTGGGCTTTCGGTGTCTGGGCCTTCCGCGCCATTAACCCGAGCTACCTAGCACGTAACTTGAGCGGCCTCTCTGAGTCTCTTCGGGAGCAAATCATCGTTTCAGTGGCCATGCGAACTATGTCTATTGTGTTCGGCTACGAGGAAGAGGAGGACAGCCCCATCTTTAGCAACGCATCCTGGTCGGATTCCGAAGATGACGACTACGATGATGATGACTATTACGACTTCGATCCCTGGGATGATGACGATGACTACGATGACTACGATGACTACGATGACTACGATGACTACGATGACTACGATGACTACGATGACTACGATGACGACAGTGGCTACGATGACGATGATAGCTACTACGATGATCAGGAGGAGGAGGACGACGACGACGACATGTGGGCACCTCCATCGCCCCATCAGTACCCTAAGTATCCTCTCCTGGTGCAGATTTAGGACCGTCCTTAAGCCTTACGTTGTTCCTCAGTAAATTGCTTCTTCAAGTCCATGGTACAGGACGTCAAGAGTCCTCATGAACTGTCTTTCTCCACTTTCACACTGGCATAGTACACCCCTCGACAAGCAGGATCAGCTATGAGGAGGTACTTGGACCGTTTCTCTTCGGTATAAATACTACCAACTTGCAGACCAAAGAATTGCATTGCTAGGTCAAAATTTCACTTGAATAGTGAGGTTGCCCTTACAGGACTGATTACGGCATAGGAAAAGTCTGCAGGGAAGCATAGGAGGTTTAGGAGGCATACATTTGTATTCTGAAAAGGAAACGGTACATGTATTTTGCAGACGGCAGAGTTAAATAGTCCATTGCTGGAATGCTTATCATCCCCTGTTCCCCAATCAATCATAAATTAAACCAAAACCCTGGAGGCATTCATCTTGAATGGCACTCTGGTAGCAGTGTCTACAATAAAGGATATATAGATAACTGTGCTAACAATACAGTGAATTAAATCGGTAGAGATGATGAAGTTGAGAAAAAAGCTAATGCAAGGGGAAAAAGACGCTCCAGTTTGTAACCCGATTTCTTCTCATATTTAATGACATAACCCGTCGTTCAAAGCACGTAAGAATCAAATTGTTAACATATAGGATAACTACCATATTTTCAATCCATTCCCCTGAGTATTGTATGCATGGCGGGGAGCATCCGAAAGAACTCCGGCCGGGTTGTAGTACAAAACCGGACTTCGGCTAGCTAGCAGGTTGAATTATCGGCCCCGCAGCCCCGACCGGCCAACTTCCGCAGCTCCAAATCCCCCGGATCCTTCCATGGATTAATTACCTAGTTAGGTAGGCAGGTAGGCATTGGTATTGGACGGGTAAGCTGCTAGCACAAAACTCGGGCAAAGAAAAAACTTGGCACACCAACTCCTGTCATGCCCATATCTCAATGATTTCGTGTACTGGTTATATAGATTCTAGTCCAAGATTCATTCTCATCACGGAGCTTAACAGAAATTGGATAGGGAGGCCGGAACCCTTACGCATAGAAAACCCGCATCTCCATTGATACGAGGTTCCTGAGACTAATATCGATGAGTAATGGCGATATTCCAATTTCCGTCATATCTTCATCATGTACCAAGGCCAATATCTGTGTTCCGGTTCGCGAGTGTACTGCAAGAGATCAATGCGACCTCACTGGCCTTGTAAACCTCAAAATGGTACCCTTTTCAACACTATACCATTTGCGTAGGTTCATGCTTTATTCCTCGGCCTACTCTATGGGGTTTATATCGTTATGTCATCTTCGGAAGCCCTCGAATGAATCTCCGCCCGTTATCATATCTCGTGCCGGAAATTGATGTTTTGGCCCGCATTAAGCCCCGAATGCTAGCTACAGTTGTAGAGACTGTCATCACCACCCTTCCTAGGCATGGTAGCTTCACCTAACCTAACTAGGCGATGGCATATTTCCTATGCTGCATCGCAAGAAAGGAGATTAGGAGTCAGCTATACCTCGCCCCGGCCCCTCCTTAATCCGTGGTAATCTTCCATAAGCCGTCGCCCAAGTAATGCGCGTCCTCGATGACAGGCCCCTTGCCCTTCTCCTTGATCTCCTGGGTCCCCATGACCAGGAACCCGACCGCGCACGCCTCCGTCTTGCCCTCGGCCCTCACGACGACCGGCTCGCCCTTCTCCAGCTCCCTCGTCCACCTCTCGTCGTCGTCGAGCCCCTCGTCGCCGCCCGCGCCGCTCGGCAGCCTGCCCCCCGCGCTCGTCAGGCCGGGGGCCATGAGGGTGGCGCCGGACAGCACGAAGCGGATGGCGCCGCGGTCTATGCGTATGCTGGGGAAGGCCCGAGGGAAGCGGTGGACGAGGCGCAGGTGCGGCAGCAGGGTGACGGAGTCCTGCTGGAAGAAGAGCGGCTGGCCGTCCAGCACGTACAGGGTGCAGCGGTCGGGCAGCTTCATGGCCTCGAGCGAGCCCTTCTTGGGCAGGATCTCGTCTATGTACGGGTTCAGGAGCGGGAACGTCGTGAGCAGGGACTGGCGCAGAGCGCGCTGGACCGACGACTTTAGCTTGGATTTGGGCGCGGCGGATATGCTGTCGGTTGGTTGACGGCGGGGTTAGCTCTCTGGTCTTTCTTCTCTATTCCAAAATACCTTGCTTTTCGAAGTGTAAGATTTAGGGGTAGGTACTTACTCTTTCTTAAACATGGTGACTGATTTCTGGGTCAATTGACCTGCGAATTATACCTCTGGTCTTGAATATGTAAGGTAAAAGGTATGCTAAGAGTATAATCTAGAATGGAAAGCTTGTGAAAGTTTGGAGGGGCAGTTGATGGAAAATGCCCCGCAATCGCAAGATGATGCGCGGGGCAGTTTTCGGACCCCCCTGCTTTATGTATGCTTAGTGCAGTGGGGTACCAGGTACGAAATACTTGGATGATCTCAACATTTGAATCTAAGGTATCGCCCTCGTGCCTTTGTTCCCTTGCATATGTACTACGAATCGATGATCCCACAGTCTAAAAGTCAGGCATGTCATTATAGTGGAATCTAGTTTATTTCATCTTGTGTCGTTGCTCATGCTATACATAAGAATGAAGAAGGAGAGCCTAGTAACACAAGCTGATCCCCACCAGCGAAACCCCTCCATACCAAGCCCCAGCCTCAAGTTCCCTCTCGTAATGCGTGCAGATAGGAGTAGGTCATATGGTGTTTAACCGTGCTGGACGTGGCTTACAGTGCCGTCGTCCTTGACGTGAACGTTCAGGCGGTCGGGGACGAAGTCCTTAGTCACCATCATACCCGGCTGGATGACACGGCATTTTTGGGGGAGATCCCTCTTGCAGAAGTTCTAGAAAGTTGTTAGAAACCACCTAGTTCTCTTATACTACGAGAAGAATTAGGAGGAAGAAAGATACACATACCGTCTCGGTGTGGCTATCCTCAGATACGGTCTTGCCTACGAGCTTGCTAGACCACTCCTGAGTCTTGTCCTCGGAGTTGTCGGTGATTCCTGGAACGACGAGAGGCATTTTGACAGTTTTTGATTGTATTGTATTGTATTGTATTGTATTGTATTGATTGATTTTTTTGAGGTATGTTTTTTGACACTTAGGTTGATTGGAGGAATGTAGATGAGATCTATGTAGTTGCTTCGAGTCTGTTCTTATATCTAGATCAGGCAAGCAACAATCTTGGTACGGCATGCTTTGCATTCGTCGTATGCAATGACGTATTCATCTTGCGCAAACAGGGTAGTCAGTGCCACCACAGGGTCACAGCCACAAGAAAATCACGTGGTGGATAGTTCATCTAAGGTACCTTACCTAATGTAAGCAATTAGCGTGTCTGGATTCAAGTACCCAGGCAGGTGATTTGACGGCTGGCCATTTCCGTTGAAACCGCCATCCGGCCAGAACGTGCGAATCTTCATTACATAATATTGAATTTATAGTGCGGGGGTATGCTAAATGCGCTATAAATATAGGGAGCTAAGTGCTGAAATTGATTACATAATATTGAATGTTTATTACGTAATATTGAATGTTTATTACGTAATATTAAATGTTTATTACGTAATATTGAATGTTTATTACGTAATATTGAATGTTTATTACGTAATATTGAATGTTTATTACGTAATATTGAATGTTTATTACGTAATATTGAAAATTAATGGTACTTAGGTATATACTTAATTATAAAGTGCGCTATAATATAGGGAGTTATAGCACATACTAGCCATCATATTAGCCATCATACTAGCTACCATACTGGCTACCATACTGGCTACCATACTGGCTACCATACTGATTACCATACTAATTGGTTAATATATAGGTACGTATGGCGGTATATAATGTTAGTAAGTAAGTAGGTAAGTAGGTAGGTAATAGGTATAGTAGCTAGGTAGGTAGCTAGCTAGGTAGGTAGGTAAGTAGGTAGGTAGGTAGGTAGGTAGGTAATGGTTAGTATTGGTAAGTTATAGGGGGTATGCGCTATATTATAGCGCACCCCTAATTATGTAATGAAGATTCGCACGTTCTGGCCGGATGGCGGTTTCCTTGGAATGGCCCACTCTAGATTTCCGATTTCAAACTTCAATCTAATACACTCGTTGCGATTGTTCAATTTCAACGCTACCTTAATCGGTATTGAACTGTTAACAGGAATATCAGATCAGTTTGACTCGATCAAGCAAAGCATAGGTAGCAATTAGGCCAATGACAGCTGTCTCGACCGGTCGTATTTTCACTTTCCAATCAAACAATACGAGCTGCGTCCTACATATTACCTTGATAGGTTAAACAGATGCGGTCATCGGATGTCCAAGATTCGACGATTCATGCTTCAGCAACACTGTATCAGAATCCAGTCACCGATCATAACTAACAACTACGCATTAACCATGGAGCCCTGTCGTAGCTCCATTAATGTTCAATACCTTCTCCTTAGAGTTTACACGGCTAGCATCGGCTAATCGGACACCACTTATTCTTGAGAACATAGTAGTAATGTCTAGGGTTCAACCGTCATCACCTCCCAACTGCCTATAAGCGAGGATCTTTGTCGCCTTGTAGCACAACCCATCACGAGTGGCTTAATATGAGCAACTGTACCCTTAAATATCAAAAATATGGCATAAATTATTATTGTGTCCTCGGGGGAATAGGGGGAGATAGGTATGAGGCTAGGGATGAAACAGGCTCACTACTGCGACTTCTTCCCCTTCCACGTAGCTTTCACCAGATCCGCACATCTCTCCGCCACCATCATCACGGGCGCCATAGTGTGGCAGCTAGGGATCTTGGGGAAGACGCTCGTATCTGCGATTCTCAAGTTGCTGAAACCGTGGACGCGCAGCTGTTGATCAACCACGCCTGATTTCTCGTCGTTGGACATAGGGCACGTGCTAGCGAAATGCAGACTCGTCTGGCAAACCCTTCGCGAGTAATCATCGATCTCGTCGTCTGTCACGTCTCTCCATGTCTTATTCTCCCGTGACCTGGGTCTTACAGCGGCGTCCTGCTTCACTTCAAGAACAACTTGAGGCTTCTGCGCGTCCGAGCCTAACGGTGCGACTGGTACTGGCACCGGGAGATATTCAGCGGGGGCAGCTTTCTCGTACTCCTCAAGCATGCTTAGATTCAGGCCTGGGGCGAAGGCAAATTTTGCCGGATACGGATAGCCCGAGTGTTGAAACTCGTCAGCCAGTCGCATAGTGAAACGGACAGCCAGCCTAACAGATGCAATATCATGCTCGTTGCTTAACATGGGATAGATTATCCGGGGTTGGACAAGCGGATCCGAGCTAACCAGCTCCACGCGGCCTGAACCACGTGGTTGGAGAAATGTAGGGTATAAGGACATGACCGTAAGGCCTTTAATAGCTCTCTCAACAGTGTTGGTAGGCATAGCCATAATCTCGATGTCCGGAACGTTACGCGATAACGAGGCATTTAGGTTGTCATGTCCTTCTTCATCGTGATGCTTAACCTGCATGGTGTTTTTGTCGATGGCACCACTGCGTACGAAGAGAGAAGTCGATACCGAGGTGAGGCTAAAGAGACCTTTCCCAAATAAAAGCCAGAGTAGGATATGCCAGATGCCCCAGATGGTCTCTAGAAGGTAGAATGTTTCTCTACGGGGGATCTCTAGTGTAATAGGGACGCTATAATGATCTGATAACGTAGCGCCCACTGCCGGTAACTCCTTAACAAGGGATATACCAAACTTTTCAGATGAATCTGCAGGCCCAATGCCACTCAACAAAAGAAGTTGGGGGGTACAAGCTGCTCCGGAACAAACGATGACTTCGCGCCGTGCTTTGACGAAGAATTCATTAGATGATCCCTTGGAATTTCGAATGTGGACACCTGTAACAATACCCGTTTGGGCATCGACTTCCAATCGTGCTGCCATAGCACCGGTACAGATGGTGAGGTGATCCCGTCTCTGAGAAGTCACAGTCTTACTCAGGTATGCGGTGAGTGCCGAGATTCTGCACCCATGCTTGTCGATAGCCGAATCGAGATTAAAATGTCCCATTGCCGGAGTTGCAGGGTCATTGATGTCTCCTTCAAGATATAAACCAAGCTTCTGAGCAGCTTTCTCAAGACTGATGAAAAATTAGGCGCGGACAAGGGGCTGGTAACATCAAGAGTGGCTTACTATGTCGGCCATGTAAATGAATATTTAAACTGCCGCAGCTCGATAGGACCTGCTCGGGCCAGCTATTGTTAGAGCATAACTTGGGGTATACTTTAATGTGCTTGTCTGGAATGAGGGAAATCACCTTCGTGACCCCTTGATTTGGACTCGGGATGGGCGATAGCGTTCTCGATCTTGCGGAAGTACGGCTCCACTTTCTCATAACTCCAGTCGTTGAGGCCCATTTCCGACCAGGCAGCGTAGTCTCCAGGAATACCGCGGGTCCACAACATCGCGTTTATGCGCGAGGCACCTCCAATGCCTTCTACTGCCCATAGCCGGGTCCTTCTTCTGTTGGCGCCTGGCATCGTCTCCGACCAGCGGCTGCTCTGGACTTGCAGGGTCTCGCCAAGAAGGAAATTCTGGCTAAGAAGTGGCATACGCGAGATGATATTGTCCTTCGCATGGCCTTTATCGATTACGAGGACCGAGATATCGCGGTCCTCGGACAAACGCGACGCGACTACACAACCGGCGGTTCCGCCTCCCACAATAACATAGTCATAAGTTTTGCCATCGACCTGGGAAGGCGAGTATTCCGGGTAAGAAGAGAAAGGCCACATTGCGAAAGGTGTTTACGATGGTTCTAGCTGTCCCGATAGTCGCTATCGATGTGCGCGTTGCGGGACAGGTAACATAAAACCAGCGAAGTTAGGGCGGGAGGCTGGAATAAACAGAGGAAAGAATATCAGGGTTGGAAAGACGCCATTCCTTTGGATCATGCCCAGCCAGATTTTGGTGGAACCATTTCATTGTGATAACTGCCTCCCCCGTAAGATGAATAATTTTCTCCTTTGCATAAAGTGATAAAATAACCAACAGGCAGTCGGAAGGCTTACTTCCAGCCTCTCTAGTCTATTTTGAAATATAATCAGCACTAACTCCAGTAGTCCCAGGGGTAATGTCTGATGGAAAGACACAATCTTGGTGACGGGTGCGAATGGAGGTCTTGGTAATGCAATCGTATCCACATTGCCTCAAGCCCTAACTTGGAGCCTAACACGGCATCTTCACCGTGCAGGATACCGACCCTGTTCTCAAATCATCACGATCAGCATCAACTCCTTCTCACTTTCATGAGAAGATAGGTATCGCTCGATCTTTCCTTTCGCGGCTCGGCAGCGTCCGCGGGGTCGCTATAGCCATTAATATGCGTATTGAAACGGGAACCATTCCTCTCTATCAGAGTAATCATTTTCAATGCGGGCTACGGAGAATGGTTCGGAAGAAGGGAAGGGTTGTTTGGATTAGTAGCTGGGCTCAAAAGCAAGATCTATCGTGACTTCGATTTAAGTCTAGACTGACCAAATTTCGACAGCCCCGAAGACAGGCACAACGTCATGAACGGATTGCTCAAGGATAGCAGAAATAAGACGATGATTGCTGAGAATCTCGAGCCGCTTGGAAAAGGTAGCTGGAGTCCAGACAGGGACGATGAACATGGCTGAGCTACTTCATATCGTCGCTATGGCACCTCCAAAATGTGCAGAGTTGATTTGAATTGATGTATGTCTCCTCTTCTCAGCTTACTTTACCAAATCTCCCAGAGGGATGCCCAAAATATATCATATCTAACTATGTACTCCCGGAGCAGTCATGAACTTCAGAGACGCCTTTATCAGGGTCCTGTTCTTAATAACATCTCTGTGCTCACTGTAGACCTTGCAGCGATGGCTACTGGCATTATTCGTCGATATTTCAGATATTCGCAGGTATGCTGGCCGGTTTATTAGTGCGTTTGTTCCTCAACGGAACTTGGCGCACACCACAGAAGTCCGCCGGCGATGTTCTTGCCGCAGCCTTCGACGGTAGTCCCCCACCACTCACGGAGCGACCTAAGGATCTCTATCTCAACGGCCCGGAGCTTGGTGAATACAATTCCGTGGCCAAGGATCGTTGAAAGGAGACGAGGTTGTTCTTCGGGACTGGCAGTGAAAACTTCCACTTCAGTTCCCACGAAGGAGCACCATCATCGGCATCTAAATGCACGTACTCATCTGCGCTCGACGCATACCGTCCATATACTGCTATCAACCAAACACGTGGACGGGTTGTGCGTAATGGAGGAAGGCCCCGGCGTTCTTTCAATTGCGACAAGAATTCATTGCGATAAGTTGTAGAGTTTCAGGGCTGGGTAACGTAATCGTGGGGATAGAACAAACGAGAGCGGACGATTAATTTCAGCTTCCGTTCTCGTTTCGGCTGATTGCAAGGCAACCGCTCTCCATCTTGCAGGTGCTCAGCCACCGTGCTAAGCTTTCCACCCAAGCAGCCAAGCAAGGGGGTACAGCCTTAAAAAGGTACCCACCCTCCCCGGTCTGTTTCGCTTAATGGAACCTAGCTCGCAAAACATCTCCTGTTGGATCTTGACAAAGTTTCCTGTCACTCAACAACTAATAGGTAATGTGAGGTAGGTACTCAAATTAAATAGATTGCTTACGGCGTCTCGAGAAGAGAGCCTTATCCCTCGGTGTCTCTCTTTAAATTTATTGCATGATCGTAAAGATTGCATTGGCTGAGCATAGGTAATGCAACGAAGGGACCCTCGGCTGGCACGATCCGATCAGTGTCTGGCTATCTCTGTCTCACACTCCCACGTTACGTCCGCAACACCAACGTGGCTGCGTGGAAGAGCTGACATGCAGAGGATCGGCCGCTATCAATGCCGGCCACCCCAATTTAATCTCGAGCATCCTCAGATCATGCAGAAATCCAACTGCAGATAGGTAGGTATGTATGATCAGTTGGTGTTCGCGCGACGCCCCAAGCGTCGTACGTTAAAAAGATTGCACATTTCGGTTTCTTGTCGAAATAATCGTTATCGAAAACTGACGCAAGGCGCGGAGAAACTTGTCAGACAAGCTTTACCGTCTCCATGTTTGCCCGATGGAACCCCAGATACCTAGGTAGGGACCCTGACTCAATGCCCTAGCTAGACGGCCCAATGCCCGTCAAGTCTGTCCAATTAGCGACGCACTGGCGACTGCGCCGTCCGCCGCAGAATAAGTTTATGCAGTACCCGAGTAAGACGAGCCCATAAGTTCTTGGCTGGTATGTGATTCGTCCCATAATCGTATGTAATGTACAATGGCTGTAGGTCAGCACCAAAATAGGTCGCAAAAGCCTCGTTATTAGCTGCATCAGTACTGGCAAATCTAGAAGGCCTGCAGCGGGCTAGCTATTTTGAATAGGATATATGACCCTTCCCCTGCTCGTTAGCCATTGGGCCCTGTCCTAGAAAAGACGACCCTGAAAAGCATCATGGCCGGCCTAGACTGACTAGCACTAGCTACATCTGGACGAGTCCTCCAGGCGGATGCATTTCCAATTTTCATACATATTCAGCCGTACCTAACACCGTGCATCCCGAGCCCGAGCCCGAGCCTTTCTCTCTTCTTCTCTGAATGTTTCCCATCTTTTCCCTCCTGTGACCTGTGTCAGCTTTGCTGTGGTGTCTCACCCGGCAAGTTTTGATTTGATTTGATTGCGCATTCGGCGGTGAGCACAACATTGAAGAGGGAAATATATATTTCTTAGCTCAAAATAAAACCTTCGCGGTGAGATCGCGAGCGTCAATTCCCTAAGGCTCTTTACCTTCGCCAAGACAACCAAGACGACCAAGAGGAAACACAGATCGATCACAGCTGGGTTTTCTACCACCTCCACATTACCTTTCTAGGCAATTTATACGCCAAGCTCTTATCCGAGCGACGTTTGTTCTTTTCGTATTGCCGTTACGGTTGCGGTTACGGACTCGTCGTCTCAAATTCAGAACCTTGGTGCGAAGCAAAGTTATCGCCAAGATGCATGTGCCCATCTCAGTTGCGGCACTGCTGCCCTCCGCCCTCCTGCCTCTCCTCCTACTGCTGCCAAGCACCCTTGGCGCATCGGTAGCGGACCGAGCCGCGTGCATCCGCGGCAGCGCCGACGACCTCTCCTCGGCGGCCGCCTGTGGCGACAAGGGCTCGCTCAAGCACTGCTTCGTCCACGCGCCCGAGTACGTCGAGCTCGCCGACCTCGAGCGCTGCTTCCAGAACGCGGGCTGCACGAACGCCGAGTCGGCCATCGAGGCCGCCTTCGTCCTGCACGGCTGCGACAACCGCAAGTCCGTCGCGGAGCTGAGGCGGCGCGGGCCTGACCTAGCAGCGGGTAAGAACTAGCTCCAGCGCGAAAGCGGACGATGGTCGTGAAAAGATACACCGAATCTAACGTGAATCGCAGCTCCCATACAAGAATTCTTCGCGCGGCAAGACACCACCACCACGGCGGCCGCGACGGGCACCACCACGGGCACCACCACCACCGGCAGCATCCAATGCAGCACGTCGACGAGCATCTCGACCAGCTCGTGCCCGATCCAATCGACGGGCACGGCGTCGGGGCAGACGCTGCCGTGCTTCGAGACGCAGGTGCCGACGGAGGTGTGCGCGGCGGAGAACATCTGCATGACGAACAAGGAGGGCCTGGACGTGTGCATGCGGCGGGACAACTCGCTGGACACGGGCGAGATCATCGTCACCGTCATCCTGGCCGCGGCCTTCCTCGCGGGTTTCGCCACCCTGGTCTTCCTGTGCTGCCGCGACAAGCGCGGCCAGCGCAAGCTGCGCGCCCGCCAGGAGGCCGCCGCTATCGCCAAGACCAACGCCATGGCCGCGCAGGACGAGCACCGCCACGCCGCCCACGCCGCCGCCGCGCCCCACCAGCAGCATCCCGAAGTCCCCTACGACCCGCCGAAGCAGCGCCCGCAGAGCCCGGGCGTGCCTGCTGCGAAGGCGCCGGCGCAGAACCCGTTCGACGAGCCGCGATACTAGGTGTTGGATACTTCGGGGCGGCGCGGAGAGGAGTCGAGTTTCAAGGACGATTGTTAGTTAGGGCTGTGTAGCCTGTAGGTAGGGATGGATGTGGGATGTTGACGTGAGGCTGATGGGATCCCTTGCTTTATGGGTTGCGCCGAGCACGCCAAGCTGGTCCGAGCAAATTCCCACGTGTGCGGTTTACGGAAAAGGAAAAAAAGAAAAAAGAAACTACAACAGTGGATGAGGAGGGAACGGGAACGGGGATGGAATTGGGACTTTATATCATATCATGAAACTTTTCAAGATACCTCATGGGCCGGGCAGTGTGTTTCTGTTTAATACCTGCGTTGTGCTGTGTCGGTCAATATGGAATACTCCCACGTCTCTCTTTTTTGCTGGGTCTTGGCATTTTCGCTTCAGTTGTGAAAACGTGCTCGTGATGGCTTCAAGAGCGAGAAAACCATGCTCCCTTGTCCGTTTTGCAACCATTCCATCGCGGCCATAAAGGGAGAATTCGAGAAAATCCTGTTGTATGTGTGTTTAATGATTACCTTTCACGGGTTGCTAGCATGTTTCTACGACCACGTACTATGAGCTAGTCCTCCGTACTAAACATCTCGCCTCAGGCAGAGAACTTGGTATAAATTGGATCGATAAACTGTGTGCTTCGAACTGGAGACGGGCGCCAGTGTGCATCGCGCCATCTGCATCCGCCACAATCACTTAGCTTTAGACATGTTGTGTAAAGGGAATAATGAGAAACTGGTGAGTGAATTATCATACTGACCAGTGGTACGTATAATGTAGAATGGTCAGTATAGGTTAAATTTTGAACGTGAATAGTGGGTAGTCTGGTTACACACAGTGATGAAAAGGGTTTGTTTACCAGTCCATCATGATACCTACTGTGCCTGTTGCCTGTTCTAGAATCATTTAACAACAAGGCGACCTACCTTCCACCAAAAATTTTCGACGAGACCCTTACACCAGTAGCTTCCGACCTATACACAGCTATTCTTCGCCTACCGACCGTCTAATTTTCACTCACCCATTCATTTCATGCTGTTCATTACTTCCATATTCATTACTTCACTTGTCGCGACTCCGTCGAAGTGGACGCATTGTTGTATGGATGCTCAACGAGGATTTCCCATTCATAACAATAGACCTTTGCTCGACGGTCCTAAACCCTGAACTCGGGGGATGCTGCTTGCATGCATCGAGAGTATGCGAAGATACAGTAACCTCCTCCTCCTTCCTCCCTATCGCAATGCTGACCTGACCTAGCCTCATCCCTCGACCTCGGAGAGCAATACCTAGAATACTCTTTATTCCATCGACACAACTCAACTCAATTGAACTCGACCCGAACTCGCCCTCCTAGAAAACTGAGGACGACGATAAGTCGAAAAGAAAAAATGCCACGACCTGCTGCTGACTAGCGGGAACCGTTGCATGCTCACCCAGCAATGTTCCCGCCGTCCGTAAGTAGGCCGTTCCTTCCATTTCACAAAGAACGCGAGAAATTACCGCAGAGCCAGACTCACCCCGGCTCTACGTTTTTGGCGGAGAGAAGAGAACTCGATGCCAAAACCAATCCTAATCTTGAGGACGGCCCTGGTTCCGCAGTTCTAGTTATTGCGTTACTTCTTTCTCTCCCAGGGTCGTCTCTAGGACTCTGGGATGTACGAACTACCGCCTCCTACGATGGGACTGCCGATATCACCAGGAGCGCCCAGCTTTCGCGGGAACGGAGTAGCACTCGAGGGGCCACCGACATCGAACTTGATGGTGACCTTGCCGCTTCCATCGCGTCGAATGTCAAAGCTGCCGCCGCCGTTCTGGGGATTGCCTTCGGTTTCGCACATGTCCAGTAACTCGGCCTCCGAGACAGGTTCGTGTCCGGGGAAATTGATACTGTCGACGTGACCCTTGATGGCACCTAGGTCTATGTAACCCTGCGGATCTCCCGCATGCGTCTCTAGGTCCTTGCATGCGCGCACAAGCATCTGACGGACGGCAACCGGGCGAGGCGCAGAGGCGCGCAAGCCCGGAGGCGGAGGACCAAACGTAGGGTTCACTGGCCATGCAGGGTTGGCAAAACCAGGCGGCGGGGAAAACACGTTCGGAGGACCCCACGCGTTGTTCAGCGGCGAACCGAAGATGGGGTCCATGAAGGGCCCGCTCGGCATCGATGATCGAGCTCCTGGTGCGGCGGTTCCTCGTCGAGGCGTGGGGATACCTCCGAAGGGGGCGTCCGAATCGTCGAGTAAGGCACTGCTACCCAGATGATTGCTCACATCGTCGATATCCGACGACAGATCACGGTTCTTCTGGCCATTCACAACACTACCCGGTCTGCCGATTGGCGCTGGTCTACCAATCGGTTGAGAAGCAGCCCCGTTACCCTTCAAGTCAAGAGGACTGTCGAAAGAGGCTGATGCTTGGCGCGAATGTGATGATGGTTGCGCCGGTACACTATCCGGAGAGAAGCCTTGATGATGCATGCCGGGCATGGGTTGCTCCGGCGGCTGATGGAATCCGGGAGGTGCGGGTGGCATAGCATACGGCCGAGAACCCATAGCCATAGGACTGGACACACCAAACCCCGGGGGCGGACCTGACATACCCATATGGCGTAGGTTCTCCGGCACGGGCGGGAATATGGGAGTATGCATTCGATTGTACCCTGGCCCCATCGGCGGTGGTATTCCGGGAGGAAGATGCATTCCCACCGGGGGTGGCCCCATACTGTTGAACGGCCCTTGATGCAGCCCGGGAGGGCTCTTGACTCCAGCATGAAGAGGAGACGCCGGTTGAGCAGGAGGTCCTGCGTTCATCGGTCCAGACGACGAGGTTTTCCTCGGTGGACCGATGGGGCCTGGGCTAGTGTGAATTGGAGTGAGGGTATGCGGCGAAGCATTCTGACTAGGAACCGACGCAGAATAGGAAGCCTGCGAGAGCGATCGTTGCACCTCCTGAGATGTGGATCGAGGCTTTATAGGCGTGGGCGCCTTGGGCAGAGCTGGGGTTGCGACGGCAACTTGAGGAGACGGGTGATTTGCCGGTTGGGAGTGAGGTATCACAGGAATCGATACAGGATGATGCTTCTTCGCCGACTGTGTTGGAATAGGAGCCGCATGAGTCGGAGCTTTGGCTGCCGCCTTCTCCTTTTCTTCCTGCTTCGACTTTTCCTTGGCATCACGTTCGGCCTTGGCTTGAGCAGCTCTTGACTCCTTTTCTCGCTTGTCCTTCTCATGCTTCTCCCGTCTTTCTCGAGTTTCGCGCTCCTTAAGTTCGCGAGCTTCTTGTTCCTTGCGACGCTGCTCTTCCTTTTGCTTCTTCTCACGTTCTCTTGCTTCGCGCGCCTTTCTCTCCTGTTCCGCCTGCTTCTCCTTCTGTTCGTTAGCGCGTCGTTGTCGTTCCAGCTCCTTCTTAACTCGTTCTTCCTCTTCAGCCTTTTTCTGCGCATCTTTCTTCTTACGCTTCTCTTCGGCCTTGAGTCGGATGTCCTCGGCCTTTCGGGCATCCTCTGCTAAGCGAGCCGCATCTTCTGCAGCCTTAGCAGCATCTCGTTTCGCCTTTTCCTCGAGCTGGGCTTGTTTCTTCTGGGCCGCCTTGTCTTTTCGTTTCTGCGCTTCCTTGGCCTTCTTGGCCTTTCGCTGAGACTCCTTCGTTTCCTCCTGTGCGATTTCTTCGAGAAGTTTTGCTTGTCGTTCCTTAGCGACCTTCTCTTTGTACGCAGTGAGGACTCGTTGCTCAAACATGCGCGCAGCGAAGATTTGAAACATTCTACGGCCCTCCTCCATACGTTGCTCTTCCGTCATGGTGTCCTATATAAAAAATCAGCAAGAGGTGCATTCAGATGGGAGTTCTGCTAGGTACCTCTTCCTCCTCGTAGTCCTCATCCTGACTATCGTACTCTTCTTCTTCCTCCTCTTCCTCCTCGTCAAACTCTTCCTCTTCGGGAGGTGGGTGGTTGTGGAGGTTCGACTGAGAATCGCCATTAACAGCATGCTCGTAGCCTCCTGTGTAGTGATCTCTAGCGTCTTCCTCGCGCGCCATTCTTCGTTCGGCCAGCTGCTCCATCATCTCAATGAATTTCTTGCCGTCGTTCTTGAGAAGGTCGTCTGCTACAGTAAGAATGCCGCCTAAAACATGTTATTCAAACACGTTGGACACACGTATGAATGGGATTTCAAGAGGGGTGCTTACCCTTAACGGTGAGACTTTGGCCAAAGTTGAAGAAATCATTGGGATAGGGGTCGCGCGGAATCTCCTCCTCAGCCTCCTCAATGTCCTCGTCCTCGTCCTCGTCTTCTTCGTCCAACCCGTCTACGTCACTATACTCCTCTACATCCTCTTCCTCTTCCTCATCGTTGTCCACGTGTTCTACTATGCGACCGTGCGACGGGTGATGATTCGAGTATCGGGACGGTGGAGCACCGGGAGGATGTAGTCCGCTCATAGCGCCGAATCTCCTAGGTGAGAACACCGGGGGCGGGTTCACGTGGTGAGGTTGGTTGGCAAACGACTCGAGCTCCTGATAGTAGGCGTCGTACAGGCCCTCTAACTCTTCCTCGATCGCAGTTCGCTTACGGCCGCAGACAGAACAGCTACAGGTATGCTTCTGCTGTTCCTTCATCTTCTTCAGGACTGCGTCTTTTTCGACCTTAACCAAAGACTTTCGTTCGTCCTCTCCTAGACCCAACCAGAACTGCTTGATTCGCTCTCGCTCTTCCGGACCGGACGTGTTCCATATCTTATTCTTGGACATGCCCGAAGGATGTGCGCTCACGGGATCGTTGCTAGTCCCTTTCTTCTTCTTCTTGCCTTTGGACTTCTTCCCCTTGGGCGGAGATCCATTGGAATGATGGTTGAAATCGTGGTGGTGGCCATCATCACTATCGGTTTCCTCCCCCCAATCCTCATCGTTGTGGGTATGAACGTGAGTGTAAACCTGGATGTGACCGTGGGAGTGGTGGGCGTGATTGTGGGACGAATGGTCGTCGGGGGGTAATAGGACAATATTCTTCGTCTGCGACTCTGCCGAAGTAGGTAAGGGCGCACTGCTCGTGGATGCCGGACTAGGGAGGCCATTGGCAGTGGATTCAGCTTGCTCGGCAGCAGCTTTTGCGGCGGCTTTCGCTCGACGCTTTTGCTTCTTGCGATTCACCGGTTGCGCGGGTGGGACATCGGTCGCGGCAGGAGTATTAGTCGGAGCACCGCCTCCTCTAGAAGACGAAGTAGTGGTCGGCGACGGCTGGGCCGGGGGAGTAGATGTCGAAGACTTGGGAACCGAAATATACTTGGTACCATCTTTGTTCGTATACTTGGCCGTAGTCTTGGGTTGGTTGCCCTCCGAGGCGGATTGACGGTTCTTTTTTGCCGGCATTTTTTCGGTATGATAACTTATGCCGCGAGTGTGTTATGCGTATGTGTAGATGAAGGTGAATGAAGTCATGTGCGAAATCTACTATTCGGAGTTGAAGTACTCCACGTCAAACAGATTTCGTACTCGGGATTCACCTTGTTTCTAGAAAGTAATGGGAAAGGATACTTGTCAGTTTACACCGATGATAATTGAGTGGATGGGCAGCGGGTTTGGCTTTGTTCAGACGGCGCGAGGAAAAGTGTTCGCCGTAGTTGCGTTGCGTTGCGTTGCGTTGCGTTGCGTTGCGTTGTTGCCCCTCTCTCTGCCCTTGGACGTAGGAAATTGGCGACGGTCCGAAGCCGAAGCAGACACGCCGCAAGCTATTTGTGCTTTTTTATCTCTTTCTCTCTCACACCCTAGCACGTTAAAAAATTATGCTACGATGTAAAAGTGAAATATTGGTTGTTGTTTCTTTTGTCGCGTTGAGGTTGAGTGGTTTAGTGGTTTGGTGGGTGTTATTTCGTTGATGATGGTTGTTTATGGAGTTTATGGAGTTTATGGTTGATTATGGGTCTCTGGCTTTTTCCCTTCAAATGGACGTTCGAAATTCAAATCTCAACCCATGTAGGCAGGTACAATCTCCAAAGTAGCATGTGCCACCTTACCCTGCTTACCTTCTCATTGGTTGTTTCCTACCTAAAACCTTGGCAACCTTATGTAATATAGGTTAAACCCCCCCAATCACACCAATCACCCAGGTAGCCCTTCACAGCCTCATCTCGTCAGCCCCAGTTTTACCGGTCGGGCAGCTGGCAGCCCGGGTACCTAGTCACATGATCTCGACACCTTGAGAAGCGCCTCCCCACCAAAGGTCGCCCCTCCATTTAAGAGGCTACTGTACTCTAGCAAATCAGCAAATACAACACCAGCACCTTGATGGCTCAAATCATCGTGAAGATACCTACCTACCTACCTAGGTACCTTTGATTAACTCAATCCTCCTTGATGTCGTAGCTTCCCCATCCTGTGCATGAACCGAGAATCATATTCATTTAGTGGTAATTAGAAAGACTCGCTCATACGGCCATACGACATGACTCAAGGTGATCCATTCATCTACTGCGGCACGTTAAACACCAGAACGCATAGTGTCCTTCAGGCGAGGTTAATTTTCTAAGTTGAATAACCACTTATAACCATACCAAGGATATGCCTAGTCCTACATATGTAGTTACCTACCTAGGCAAGTAAGAGACACCGGAATGCAATTCAGTCAATCCAGGCCTGGCTGGATCTACGCCGCTCCTCCCGTCTTTGCCATATGTTGCCCCATATTATCACCTTCAGGATGATTTAACGGTTTCAGCACTTCTTCACATCTCCTAACATAAAAGGAAGGCACGTTCCTCTTGCTGCTTGGAACTGATAGTCGTTAGTTTTGATTTGGGATTCTTGTCTATTAATTCGTGTTGGTCGTGGATTTGATTCCAAGGAATAGTTCAGTTGGTACTTCCAACATCTCCTCCAACGCCGCAGCGCTACAGTACAATGACTCGTCAAATACATAACTCGTCTAGCTGGCCAGACTAGATAGTCGAAACACGGTCGGGAACACTGACGCTATTAAAATTATCATGGAAGAGAGGGGGGTTCTTGCCTGCTTGATGGTAAATGGTGAACACTATCTGAGAAAAAGGACAGGAGAGAACGAAAGACATTTAGTTCACAGTTCACTTCTTATTTGAAAACATGAATTCACACCTTTGAAAGCTACATATATCTTCGGCCTCCTATGTGTGGTACAGGATAGCACTTTACGTATGGTTTAGGGAGGGGGGAGGGGGAACATGCAGTAGAGCCATGCACTATGTAATTAATATCCAATACTGAAACCTGCAGCCCGTTGGGCGATCTTAATCAGCCAAGCACATCGATATCAAAGCGGTCAGCTAGGTCAACCAAGCTTTGATACTACGGCATCGATGGATCGATAGCATCAAGATTCGCGCCCGTTTACATAGGCTATCTCATACTTGAGAATCACCTCATCTCTGTTAGGGAGCAAGCAGCCGCCTGCCTATGACTGGGTTCCACATCACTGCAATGCATCAGATGAACGTACGCAGCTCATGTAGGTATGATATGAGATGCCAACCAAACCGTTCACTGGCTCAATAACGAAATCTCGCAGTCGAATCCTCTACGCCGACTGGCTCCTCCACAGCCTGCAATCCAGTCTGCGATCTAGCTGGCTACCTAGCTAGCCAACTCATTCTTATTAATCGTCGTTCATCAGCCCACAAGAAGGTTATGGCAAGCCAATCGTGTGCAGTGCGCTCAATTGTATTCGAAGACCCCTTGTTGACAAACTGATGCTGTGGCACAACCTAGACAGGTTGTTTGATCGAGCCCGGCACCTGTAACGTAGCAGCTTTTCGGGGGTTAGGCTAGAGCTTAGTGGCGGTATCTCGCAGCTTTTGCATCAGCTCGACATGCTGTGCTCTAGGAAATACGTAAAGCTCCGAGCAAGTTTGCTCGGCTACGATAGGAGACATAGTAGCTTAGGTCTATATATAAATTGGGCGGAACCAACACGATTCTTAATTTGTAGTTATTTGCTTCGCTGAGCCTCTAACCTAACCGCCTGTTCGAGCTGCCATATTTGTCTAGGTAACTAATACAGCTGGACAGTTTCGCGACACTGATAAAGTCTGGGGTCAACCCCGACCAATTACAAGGCTCTCCTATCGAAGCTGAATTGCAGAGTTACAGGGGGTACCAACACCCTGGACGAACTAACAACTAAAGAATCCTTTAACGGAGGCCTTAAATTCTACCGCGAAACCCGGGACCTGCCTAGGCCTCCTGGCGCAGGCCATTCGTATTCGAAACAATCAATTTTTCTCAATCCCAAACAATATTTCAACCTTCAAAACACACTGAGAAACAGAAAACACAATAGACAAACAGGAGGAAAACTGAGAATCCAAACATTCATAGTTGGGAATTCTGGAAACGCCCCCGATATCATTAACAACGGTTTATTCGCTATCAGCGAGTCGACGCGGAAGACGTTCGATAAAAAAGCTACCTACCTATCCGAAGTTCACTAACTAAAACTCACGTCACCCTTTTATCACCCAAGTCTAGTGTCTCCCGGGCGTACGGCTTACATATATTTCTATCCACCACGAGGTGACCCCTCGAGCTGGGGACAGCGAATACAAACTCCCGCTCTCTTCTTAGCCTACGCGTCTTCGAGCATAACCCAAGTTCAGGAACTTTGTTTCAGCGACCTATATCAGACGAAGTTAGCAATTAGGTATCTTGGGTTTAGCATATTTTTTCGCGTCGAGCAATGGCGAGTTCGAATCCGCAGAATGTCATTCGCAGGTATGTTCCAATTCGGCCGTCGATCCCTAAAAAAGGCTGGCCTTCGCGAGTCATCGCAGCGCAACCCCCACGACGTCACCCCCTCGGAGCTCGTGATCATTCTAGACGCAGCCACGCCGAGACACAACAGCCTTTCTCCTGCACCCTTCTCACAATTAGCATTAGCGACCCCGAATATTAGCACACCACCATTGCTATGTTTGCCTGCGCGCAGCACCCATGGCTAACCCGATCGCTAGGAAACTAGTCATTATTGGCGATGGAGCTTGCGGAAAGACCTCTTTATTGAGCGTCTTCACCCTGGGATACTTCCCAACCGTAAGTTTGATTTTCCACTCCTTCCGTCTTCCCTCGCCCTCTCTCACGTCTATCTAGCATTCACTGACAGGTTGCATACAGCACTACGTAAGTCGACTGAACTATGAATCTTCCTATCGCGGACTGACGATTGACTCATCTTGCTTCAGATTCCGACCGTGTTCGAGAACTATGTCACAGATTGCAGGGTAGACGGCAAGTCAGTACAATTAGCATTATGGGACACGGCCGGTCAGGAAGACTACGAACGACTGCGACCACTTGCGTATTCGAAGGCGCACGTGCTACTAATAGGGTTCTCGGTCGAATCGCCGGATTCCCTGGATAATGTGAAGCATAAGGTCCGACAAGCCCCCTAAAACTCCTGATCCATCCTGGTCACATGCCAACTTCACCGTCTAAAGAGCGCGAGACATGAAAGCGAAATCTAGCTAACAGGAGGAACAGTGGATAGAAGAAGCGACGGAGCGGTGCCCCGGGGTCCCCATCATCCTCGTCGGCCTCAAGAAGGACCTGCGCGACGACCCGGTCGCGGTCGAGGAGATGCGCAAAAAGAGCCTCAAGTTCGTGACGGAACGGCAGGGCGACCAGGCTGCGCAGGATATCGGCGCGCGCAAGTACCTAGAGTGCTCTTCGCTCAGCGGCGAGGGCGTCGACGACGTCTTCGAGGCCGCCACCCGCGCTGCCTTGCTCACCTTCGAAAAGGGCGAGGGCGGCGGCTGCTGCGTCATATTATAAACTTACCCCCGTCCCTCACAATCTAATGGGAAGATATATCAAGGAACTCAAAACTGGTTCAGATAGGGGAGTTCGGGGCGGATTTGCAAAGTCTTCGACAACATTTTTTCCTTGATCTTTTTTTGGAAATAGGAGGCAGCAGAATGAAGTGTGAAGAAGAGATGTGAAGAGATATGAAAAGGTAGCAGGCGCTACGACTAGGGGAGTTTTGTACGAGGATTTACGCACGAGCGATGCGATGCGATGCGATGCGAGTCAGTTGCCATCAACCTAGTTGATCATACCCATCATCATCACGACCAACTATCTATCTACCAATCTATCTAAAGAGCATCGAAAGAATCTAATTCGAAATCTTGTCTCTCGCTCACCTACGGATTTGAACTACGACCACTACTACAAGCACTCTAGCTATTCTATCTAGGTTGGCAACAGACTAAACTGAACTAATTGGCGAAGCGACCCTACTACTTTTCAAACGCGCAAATGTTCTCTATTGGGCAAGATGAAGAATAATGATGGACAACAGGGGGGGAGCCGAGTCCAGACACGTTGTGTACCTAACCGAATAATAATGAGCAGTTTGCATCCAACATACATAGAAAATGACGGGTACTGGAGTCTACCTACCTAACGAGCGTTCCGACGAATCCGATGAAATAATTTCCTTTTCCCTTGTCTCGCGTAATCTAACCTTTCTTGCCCAGGCTCATCGTTCTCGGCCGTTTGCTCGCCGAGGACGACTATTACGTGTAAAGGGGGAAAGGACGCGCAGGCAAACAAAGACAAGACATTTAGTAACATAGGCATCTACATGCCTACCCAATAAGGTATCCACACGAAGCGCGGCTGTTGGGCATCGGCATCCACGCAATCGAACGATCCAACATTTTCACGTCTTTCCACTTCTTGAAACGCCAAGGCTGGGCGAAAGGAACCAACAACGAGGCGCAAGAGAGCAGAAGGAAGAGATTTTGAAGGCCGTCTATGCAGAGCCACACTAGTAAGGCAGTTGATCCTAATAGATAAGTCGTAGTCCTTGTGATGCATGCTGGAGAAGGTCGTTCGTTCATTCTATGGTACAAGGAGTCCTAGACTTGGGTAGATATTTACAAGGAAGTCTCTAAACAGCCTAGCTAGCTAGACTCTCACCGCGTCCAGTCGTGATTCCAGGGCTCCCGAGCCGGCGTCTCGGTCTGCGGCCTCGCGTATTCGATGGGGACGCTGTGGTGTCCGTACAAGCCCTTCTTCTCCAGCGCCACGCGGTACAAGTATCCCTCGTCGCGCGTGCCGGGGCCGCTCGTCCTGCGCAGCTCCTCGCAGGCGTTGTGCATCGACTGGTACATGCTGCCAAACCCGTCAGTAAATAAGCCGTAAAACTACCTAGCCTCCCCGTGGGCGTGGGGGCACGTACCGCATCAACTCGTGCGCCTCCCGATCCCGCTCCTTGCGCTGGTACAGCAGCCACGCGCGATGGATGGTCCAGTGGCGCAGCGCGCGGTTGCGCGCGAACCGGAGGGGGGCCGGGACGGCGCGGGGCATGGAGGACTTGAGGTTCACGATCCTGGGGTCGGGTCCCTCGCCCTTCCCCTTTCTGCGCTTCTTGCTGCGCCCGCCCTTGTCGCCCGAACCCCCTTTGGCCTTGGCATGTTGGGAGGACGTGGTATGTATCGACCGAGGGTTCGAAGTAGGTGGGGATAACGGGAAAGACGTCGTAGCTACGGCGGCGGCCCTCGGTGTGGAAAGTAGGGAGGAGCTTGGGAAGAGACTAGAGAGAGGCGCGCTCGACGGTAGCCTCGTGAAGAGGCCGCGGAATGTGGGGGTGAACATGGTGGCGTCAAGATCTGTATTCGATATCTAGACCAAGATTTGATTGCTCTCTGAAGATAATCCTGGCTGCCCGTGCTCGCTGCTTCTACCGGTGATCATACGTTGCTGCCGTTTGATTCGGAGGGTGGTCCCTTCTCCTGCTCGTCCTCTACCAAGTTCTTATTTTCAGAAGTGATTTGAGCCTAGCTGGTACTGATTGGCGGGCAGCATCAACCGAAGAGTAGGTAGCTTCGATGTTTTGTCGTGACTGAATATGAGCTCTGACAAGTAAATGACGGATTCAATTGATCTGGCAATCGTAAAGAAAATTGATAAAAGTGGATCAACAATCTTCCAAGGCCGTTATTACACGTATTATGCAATAATGCAGTAAAGCTAAACCACATGCACATACACGATATTCTTTGACGTCTATCAAAAATGTATCATATCAACCACTTCGTCTCACTTGTCTGATATTTTATTTCATTTCCAACACAACCCTACCTTTGTGAGCTAAGAACCTCTGAGTAACATCTGCCATGACTGTGTGCTTTATATAACATGCTAGTTAATATGGAAGGATAAAAGGTTTAGTAGCCTCGCTACTCTCAGGGGCTGTCTACGGACTTCCCCTGATCGACTAACGTCAGCTTAGACATTCGACTGAGAAGATAGATATATTGATACTGGTAAGGCATGTTTCACAGATCAATACAGGATGATAACTGAGACATCATAAGCGCATTCGTCTGTCTTTCAAAGTCGAGTAAAATCTACTGGTCTTAGCACCGATGCCACCATGTCTGGTGAACGTTGAAGAGACTACTGCCAACATTAGTAGCTAAGATCATTCATATCTCGTTAGGCTTGAAAAGAATGAAGGAACTGGCAATTGAAAATATCCCCCCCTCCCCCGTAAATCAAGTGTAAACGTCGAGATATGGCTTCAGTAACCTGCGAGTCGACGAGAGGAGACATACAACACTTAACCTATTTAGGTATATATAAGTACAGCATCAGGAAGGTTTGGATAAGTAGTAGCTTCCATACCTAGGTAACAACAGCTGTAGGTAGCAACTAATAATAGCAGTATCAACACAACGCTTTTGATTTGAGCAGCCACCAATTACACGAACATTGATAACTGACGCGCCACCTCACTCTACCTACTCTTTATCGTCCTCATTCAACTAGAAACAAGTTGTTTCTAATAATACAACCTCCGGCAACTCGTTTGCAAAAAAAAAAAAACAAAAAAAAAAAATTGTCTGCTAAATTTTGCAACGCAAGGTGAGTCATCTGCAACGCCATATCCTCATACACCCATATCCCCAGGTCGAGATACCTTCATCCTCGGCACGTATCTCCTAAATATATAGTCTATTAATGACCTCATTTTGCTGGAACCCCTTCGCGTTTGTCTATTTCTGTTTTGACTGAGGCGTCTCCCTTTTCTATGTGTGTACTAACTGTGGATATTAGGATGCCGGCGAAGAGACCTGAGAGTAAAGGTAACACGTACTTGACGGCCTACGAGGAAGCTAGCCTGATTGTGTGGCGGTTCCGAAGGGTTTTGCTTACTTGGTCCATCAGAGAGGGGTTGACCACGAACGGTACTTTCAGACATGTAAACGTTGTGGTGCCGAAGGTGGAATTTCCCAATGATTCCTTCCAACCTCCCCTGCACCACTGCACCAAGTTCCTACGCAACATCGACCGTCTACTAGTTGAGTGCTTTCCCACCTTCCGGGGCATAGTAAAAGAGAAAATCGGTAGCAACTACCCTATCTTCAAGCGACTATCCCTTCCGAGGCGCCAAGCGTTCCTCGACCTAGTGCACGAACGTCTCCTCATCTTGGAGAAAGGTTTCAAAATCCCCCATCCTGTTGTAAGAGACCCACGACGCAAGTTTCTGTCAGATAATGATGTCCCAACGGATAATGATGCGAGCCAAAGTCAAGACATCAGGGTCTGCACAGAGACCGAAAATGAGTCTCTAGAGGACCTTATCCAGAAACTCATCGCCGGAAATAAAGAGAACGCTTCTAAACAACCCGAACAACCTAAACAGTCGGAGCTATCTAGTCAACCCGAGCCGTCCGAGTCCGAACCATGCGAATCCCTCTCCGAGTATAGTCAGATTCAAACCATTTTAGCCAGAATCAAGCTTTTAATGGACAAACATCAGAATCCCTTGGACGAGAAAGGAGAAGAAGCCAGCGATAAGTCTCAGCAATCATCTAGCCTGCCTGAACAACTTGGACACAAGCCATCTCGACCTGAGCTCCCACCGCACATTCGTCCCAAATTCCTTCAGCCAAGAGGTCCGCGACCCCGATTCCGCCGTCAAGGAAAGGAACAGGCCCAAACCACTATGGCTGAAGATTACAAAGTCTTAGAAGGCAAGGTTGAGGTGACGCCTGTTACACAATTGGATGAATGCCTTGTGGGCATGGATGCCCAAATTAATAAGCTCGTGGCGATCTTGACACCGGGAAGTCGCTAAATGCATTACATGCATGTATTATGCAGAGAATAGGTGTAGTCGTGTACAAATTCTTTTTACCGATATTTATCCGTTCTCTTCTCCCCATTCAACGTCTCATCGCAGCTCTTTCGACGTGACGTACCTTATATCATTCTACTTTAGATACGGTATCAACCATGGACCAGTCAATACAGAGAAATTCTTCAAAGGGACACACGAGAAACAAGTCAGGGGCAAGGCGTGAGTGGTTCCCTCCTACTTGCTTAGTGTTACATGCATTTTTGAGTCCCTATGCATCGGGGGCAACTTCCACGGCGTGTTTTAAATGATTACTGGCGACTGGAAAGAACGACACATTACCTTCAATAGGCTGCGATGATAGCTCCTATCGCCTTGGAAGTCTGGTTGATTGCAACTACCTATAGCCTATTGGAGTGCACACCCCCCACGCCATGCCGACCCTACCTATTCTCAACCACATCACCCGCCTACATGTACCTATCTACTTCTATACCATGAACAAGACATCGAACAAGATACCAAGTAAAGATCTTGAGGAAAGATGTCTATCACTAACGTCTTTCGATCTTTAGCTTCTCGGCCCAGGTCGTCAACCAAAGGACCGCTCGATGCAGATGAGTAAGCCTCATTCGTCATTCATTACCTATTCAGTCAGAGCGACTCATTCTCAGATGACAGAGCACCCATAAGGGTTACGTCTCCAATCTCATCGCAAGCCGCTCGTTTAATTAGTAGCCAGCAGGCTAGCCCGCGGACGAGTAGTCCCCTGGCCCGATCCCCAGCACCTAGATCGCCGGCACCATCTAGTGCGGCTGTGACATCTAAGGATTTTTCATTTCTCCTGAGACCCGAGATTTTTCATCAGCTCTCACCACTCTCAGTCCCAGCCTCCTTTCGTAGCACCTCCAGACAACCCGCACCAGAAACACCTATCCCAGACCTCCTCGGCAATGGCCACTTCCGCGCTGCTGCCATCGCCGCCGTGCAGGCACTTACTAGCAGCCCCGTCTCCGCCACTACCGCAGCGGCGCATCCGCCCGTCAATCCTATCGATCATGCACGCATCTTCGAGCTTCTGTATACGCGGCTAGCGTGTCTATGTCTTATCGATGCCACCTCGCTTGCAGCGCAAGAGTCCAAGGCCCTCGAAGACCTTAACTCGGCTTTCTACCTAGACCCTTTGACCGGCACACACCTTGTCCCCTGGAAGCTGCGCGTACTTGGGGTGCGGCTTCAGGCCATAGGGTTCGGAGACCCTCGTCGTGCTGTGATGAGTTACTACGAGCTAGCGCGAGAAGCACGTTTGCAAATCGCGCGAGCTGGCAAGGCACACGACCACTCTACTTCTGAACTCTGGAAGCAACGGCTTGCCGAACTCGGCGTGAAAGTAGCAGGAGCACTCATCGAGATGGACGATCTTGCTGGGGCAGCAGAACACCTGGCCACATTAGGAGATGGCAACCAACCCTTTAAGATTGGCGGAGATGGAAGACTGGCCATGAGTCGTGCCCTACTATGGCTACATCTAGGAGATGTCGAGGCGGCAAGACGTTGCGTGAAGGGCGGCAAAGGCGGCGAACCAGGTGAAAGCATCGTGGACGCACTAGCAGATATGGCAGATGGCGAGTATGAATCTGCGTACCAGAAATGGAATCGACTCAAGATTGCGATGGATGAGGATAACAGTATACACAACGAGATGGTGGGGGTGAACCTGGCCGTCTGCTTACTTTACACAGGACATATGGACAAGGTAAGCGTCTAATTTCATACTTCTTCATGCCAATACTAACCATTATTAGGCGAAAGACATCCTCGAAGGCCTAGTCGAAGCCGGTCAAGCATCCCATACTCTTCTATTCAACCTCACCACCATGTACGAGCTCTGCACCGACAGACATAAGAACCTCAAGTTGCGACTCGCAGAACGCGTGGCATCCAAGCGACCTACGCCCCAAGGTTGGGAGAAGACGAACGCAGATTTCAAGTTGTAGCAGGAATGCGTATTAGTTCTCTACGGTCGCCTATTAGCATTGCCTCTTGGTTTTGGACTTGCTTAGTAGAAGCAAATTGTATGGAATTGTATTAGTTCGCATTAACTAGGTAATGCTAGATAGCCTTCGTGGCTTATCTCAAGTCTGTAGTGCGAATCATGAGAACGAAGTATCATAACCATCCCACCGAAGTTGGAAGTAGATAATGGCAAGGTTCATACGACCGTTGATACGGATCTTTCCACTGTCCGTATCGCCTTTTATTTCTTTTATTGAACCTTTACCACTTCGCAGTACGACGTGAGACTGCCCCTTTTATCACGAAACCATAGTCGAGGCCGAATTTATTAGGATATGTCTCATAGTAGCAAGTCACATCCTCGAAGATTGCGCTGGCAAGAATCAATTTAACTACACACATATTTCCGTTATCCTATTATTTAAGTTTCATCTTTAACCAGATTAGACTCATTCTTTGGCTTCTTCTCCGAGCCAGAGGGTGAGGGCTTAGGTCCTTTTGGCGCTTTCTTTTCCGCGAGCCGCTTCTGATTCTTCTCCCATGCCACATCGCCAATCCACTTCCAATTATCCGCGACATATTTCCTGACCTTGTCCTCGTCGTATAATCCAGCGGCGTCTTTGAGTGGTGTGTGTGGGCATATGCCTAAGCTGTAATCTTCCTGAACGATGATTTTCTTCAGTGCGTTGATTGTCAGGCCTCGTCGCTGTAAATCCTGCACACTTTCCTTTTCGCCCTCTGGCGCCGTCGGGACAGAGGCCTTTATGATTTCTCGCCCGAGCGTAAGTAGTTGTTGCTCCTTGCTCCAATCGAGGAGTCTGGTTTCGTAGGCATGACGCGCGCCGATGAATTGTTCGAAAGCCTCTGCGCGCACGGATTCTCGTGTCGGTGTCGTACTCTGTGTCATAAAGCGCCCGGCCTCACGGCACGCTGGAATGAATTCCTCGACCCACTGGCGGAATACCGGCCGCCTGATTACACGACGGCGCTCGGTGGCCTTGAGCTTGGTCTTAGCAATCTCCCCACCTTCAGCTCCTGTAGGGTCTAAATTGTTATTTGTATCGTTATTGTTGTCACTTTCGTTGTTTTCGTCTTCGTTCTCCTTTTCCTGTACCGGCCACACCCAGAACAATCGACACGTAGCTACGTATTCGAACAAGTCCTCAATCGAAGCAAATGGCTCCTCCCATATCGTTCTGTTATTTGTAAGGCCTAGGAAGTTGAGGATCTCGTCAGGATCTGTGGTGAGGAGGATCTTCGCTTTCTTGCGATTATAAGACTCGATCTCGGGAATGCGGATATATAAGGCAGTATCATCCATGGTGAGACCAAATGGTCGGATGATGCTTCCAACAATGCTGAATAAATCGCCATGCGCATGCTTGAATAACATCCGCTGGAGCTGCTCTAGCGAGTGGCATAGATGAAGGTCTACTTGGACATAGCGAGGCTTTAATGTATCGTCATGACAATCCTCTTCGGTGTTTATGATTCTGTCGGGTAAATCGCTAGGCCATGGTACGGCAATAGCAGCAACCCCCGACTGTGTTTTGATGACTCGCTTGGCATCGAGAACATGTGCCGCTGCCTGAAAAATGTTATGAGATGATGGTGGAGGCGAGGTGAGGATATCGGCGGTCGCGGAAGCTGGAAATGTAGCTTTTCTCTCCCATGCCAAAACTATGTCGACATCTCCGTAATCTTTTTTGGCCGGCGCTGGGATTGGAGTGGTAACTATAACGAAGAGCTCCTGGAGCTTTGCGTGGCAAGCCTTAAGGACGTGCTGGTACACATCAGGAGGCATCCGCGGGGTAAAGAGAGGGTCGTCGCCGGATGCGAATGCTTGGCCACCCATGATGATATGTCTCTCGAGGTTTCAAGTCATTCGCATGAAGTCAAGACACTGAATAAAGGTCAAAAGTCCATATAAAGGACAAAAAACTCAATCCATGAAAATTATGATGGAATAGAGGCTTAGATCCAGTATATATACCTAGAAAATAAGAAACTTTGAGATATGTTGTTTGGGCTGGAAGCTTGATGGTGAACTTCGCAACTATAGGTGCATCGATAGTGGCTGTGAAATGAAGATGGGGGTCAGTGGGGGAAACCTCAAGTTGGCGAAAGAGAAGAAGCTGGAATTAGGGAGCTATAAATAAAAATGACAAGAAGCCACGAAGAGCGGCTGACAGATGGTCAGAGAAAAAAGACAAGCCTGGCAACTGGTTATCAATGAGTCAGGACACTTTTTAACTTGCGCACCTACCCTAAATGAAGTTATCGTCTGCCGTATATGCACGGGCCGTCTCACTTCTATCTACAAGTTATAAGAAATAATGTGGTGTAGGTAATTCCCCTTTACGTGGTAGGTATGAAACATCTGATACACAGACATATTTGGAAGTTATACAAAGAACTACGCTTCCATTAGTTCTGGTCCTACGTGTGTGAGTCACGCAGGGTGACAAGTTCATGACCTCTAAGTGAGAGGTGCGTGGCCAGATATCTTGTATTTCAATTTTCATCACATGATAGACTAAATGTCAACCTTAGATGGAATTAAGCAACATAGATTGTAGTAGAAAGGAAATATTTTAGATAAAAGTGTTGAGCTTGTAGTGACTGGCTGGTCATACCTTGGATAGGAAAACATTTTTCTCTTAAGAGAACCCGTGTATGATTTCACTGCATCTACTAGGATATGTTTCTTTGAAAAGTGAGTGCAGTTTATGTATTAAGCTTATGTAGACGTTGCATTCTTTCTATTTGATCTTGTATTAATAAATGTGATTTGTCAGTCTGCTTCCAAGCATGATTTGGTATTAATGTTGTTAGCCAAAAACAATGTCTTCTAAATTGTACCACGTCGGAGACCGAGTAGCTTATTCCGCTCTAGTGTATTTTGACCTCTGCCGCCATTTAAACCCGTACCTGAGAACGAGCACTGGGACTGGGGCAAGAAGAAGACTTGCCGCTGCTAGGATGGACAAACCTATGCCGTAGCCAAACTTGTTGATAAGTGGCGTTGTGGCAAGCGGTAGAAATGTACCGGACAAACACCTCGTAACGATCACTGCCGTCATAGCGGAGGCAGCATAGAGCCCGAAGGCATCTACGACGTACGCATATAATGGTAAGAATCCCAGCATGAGTGTAATGCCAATCACTGCAACGGACAAAAGAAGTAGTGGGACTGGGAGGTGGGATTGAGCGATCCAACCGTACCATGCAACGACGAAAGGTAGGGTAAACCCTCCAATAATCACAAGAGGTAGCCGGTATTCAGGTTGGCCGACGCCCTTGTGCGAATCGCGTAGTTTAATATAGATTCTGTCAAGAGTGAAGTTGCAGATTATTACGCTGACAGCTGATCCAATGCCTTTGTGAACGTTAGCATAATCTTGCTCTAGAGCGGCGGGGTAATAGAGACAGCTTACTGAAGCTGATGAACGCGGATCCGGCAGCAGCAGGCGACAGACCGTACATTGTTTCGAGGATGTCGGGTAGTGTTGTGGCCAATATGTAAAAATACGTAAAAACAACCGAACCAAAGACTGATAATACTTGGAGAACACCCGAGCTGGCTAATACTGTAAAAGGACGAGTGATGGCATCCCATAATTTCTTGGCTCTCGAACTATCACCCACATCAAAAATAGTCCGCAGCGCATCATTTCCGGTCTCCTTTCTAAGTCTCGCCGCTTTTCGTCGTAGGATAGAGACTTTATAAGTTTCCCGAAAACATGTGAGGAAGACAATCTCGCATGCGGTGGCTAGAATTACGCTCATCCACATGGCTTGTCGCCAGCCCATGGTCTCAGCGATTGCCCCGCTAATGGCTGGCCCGATTGCACCGCCAGTCAGCGGGGCGAGCTGGATCCAGCTCATGGCCGAGCCCCTGCGCTCCGATGCGAAGATATCACCAACAATGGCGGGATTCAATACATTGGATGCAACAGCAAGACCTGTCAACATCCTTGCTGTGATGAAAAGTGATGTGGTCTGGGATAACGCCGCTAGAACCGTCGCCGCAATGAAGAGGACATTGCAAACGTTCATGACGGGGTAGCGCCCAAATACTTCGGATAGGGGAGCGATAAGCAGGGGCCCGGCGGCCTCGCCAAGTTCCCAGATAGTGACCAGGAGAACACTGGCAGATCTACTAGAGTGACCATGTTCGAGATCATCCACAATGCGGGTTGCGACAGGCACAACGGATATGCATGTAAAGGTCCTGCATGAAAAGTCAGTTATGAGAAGGAGTTGTACTATGTGGTGACACATACACAGTGAACGCCATGAAAGCAAGGAGAGACACCATTCCCCACTTATAGGCCGTCGGCCATTCAAGAGGATTTTCCTCATCGCCATCGGGATTGAAGTCGACAATGTCCTTGTTTGGTGCATCGTCAGGTCGTTCGTCATATACTAGGTTGGCATCTTGCAGTAGGGGTTGGGTCTCGTCCATCGTAGACCTCGCTTCACAATGGATGTGGACTACGTTAGTTTAAAAAGCGAAAGGGGGAGAGAAGTTCAAGATATTTAATCCCCATGATAAAAGTAACGGGCCGCACTGCACAAAATGTTCAAATGTTTATTAATCTGTACTACGCGCCCTTTAGCGTGACGACATCGGACTGGGCCAATTGCGAAAGTGGGGTCTTTTAACGGCCCTTACTGATTAGCTAATGCAAGTTCGGCACAGACCGCAACTTAAAAGTTCCCCACTGCATTTCAATGAATGAGAAACAACATCAATATCAAGCCCCTGAGGCATCGTTGATCAACAATTGTTCTAGGTATGAATGAGCGAGCGGGTTCGCAGTAGCGTCTTATAAGTCCGGGGCACAACTCCATACTTATTTCAAATCTCTCCAGTGCTCGCCGCGTGGACGAAAGACCAGATTGGGGCCATCGTGTCTTGCGGTGAAGATGTCCTCCAGTTGGAATTCTTGCGGCCGTGTCCTGCCGGGCGAACCACCTACTTTCCCGCCTCCAGCCCCGGCAAGATTGCCTGGTGCTACTTCAAATTCGAAGTACCACAACGTCTTAGCTAACATGAGAGATCTTTCTAGATAAGCCATGGACTTCCCCGGACAGGACCGGGATCCGACCGAAAAGGCTGCAAATGCATCATGCACCGGTTTCGTCGTCGGCGTGTGTCCCTCGAGCCAGCGCTCGGGCTTAAACGCAAATGGATCTGGGAAATATGCCTTGTTGTGATGGATCGCGTAGGCACTTACACCGAAGAGAGTGCCCTTAGGGATGGCATGCCCATCGATAATCAGGGGTTGGCCGTCGTTCGGGTCTTGTGATCTCCACAATGTTCCGGGGACCGAGGGCGACATCCGAAGAGCTTCGTTAATGCAGGCTCGGAGATAGTGGCAGCTTGCAAGTTGTGGTCCGCTCTTGATATCCTGCGCGCTCACGAATGTAGACTGAATCTCTTGGGCCAGCTTCTCATAGCATTCAGGGTTTCGCGATAAGTAGAAGAATGTGGCGCTTACGGCGGTCGCCGTGGTATCTGATCCTATCGGCACATGTCGAAGCCTTTTCGTCAAGAACGATGTTCGTGTTTACAGACTCACCTGCCACGACGAGGAAATGTGCCTCCCACCAGAGCTCTCCTTTCCGTACGTTATCGGAGTCTGTACCAAGCTCGGAGATGAAAGAGTAAAAGTCGCGCTCGCCATTCGGGCCTTGCGCAACACGGGATCGTATCATCTTCTCTAAAAGACGCGAGTACTTCTCTCGAGCCGAAAATAAAACCCAGTCGAAAACACGGTAGACCCAGAGCCTGGATAGGAAATAAACGTGATGCCAGACATTCCCCCGATAGAGTCCGAATGCCAAGGCCTTTGATACGAAACGATTTTCTTCCTTGGTTTGAGTATCGAACGGGTAGCCGAAGCTTAGCTTAGTGACGATGTCTAGAGCAAGGTACTTGACTCTCTCTGTCATGTTGACGGGCCGAGAGGTTCGCGAAGCTTCCAGGATTTGCTTCAGGTACACAGTGATATGGTCTTCCACAGTAGGTTCGAAAGATTTCACGGCTCGTTCTGATAGAGCGGGAGCGATCATTTTCCGTTTCGCCCGATGCACGTCTTTGTTGCGGGCGGTGAAGACATTATCAACATTGTTCCGCACTGAATTCCCGTACGTGTAAGCCTTAGACACACGGTCACTTTGATAAATATCTTTGATTCTTAGCTGGAAGTCCAATGCTCGCGATGGAATCACTCCTACTCACCTTGTAATGCCGTTATCGAATTGAAAACCAAGCGATTCGGAGCCAGGCGAACTACCGGTCCTGCATCACCTGAGTTAGACCTAGTAGTTAAACGAGATGCGACATTGATATACCATATCTCTCATGACATCGTAGAATTTCCAGGTGTAGGTCCTTCTTGAAGGCATGAGAGCCGGCAAATAGCTCTGTAAGCTTTGCAAGGAGAGGTCCAGGATATTGGCGTAGATGATGTAGAAGGATAGCATAGCTGGCGGAACTGCAGAATTCTGGTGAATATGAGACAATCTCCCGCAAATAGACTTGACTTACTGTAGAAATGACAATTGAGACAGCATAGGTCGATACCACATTCAGGGAGTTGAGATGGTCCATCATGTTAGATAGGTAGGGAAGGAGTTTTTTAAGTTGGCGTCCAGAAGAATGCCAATACATCCACCGGTAACATTTTTTAGCCTGGGAGGTTTCAGGGACTGAAGACCAAGCCCTCCCTTACAAAGAGTCCTATGACAGGTACCTATTAGTAGCCGTTAATGGTAAGCACCGACTCCCAGTTTAGCTCGGCGTATGCGGTTAGGAGCTCGCGTGTTGCACAACATAAAATGAACAAAGGGAACATGAAGCGAAGTCCACGTGTGTTTCGGCGAAAAGCATAAAAATATACATGTAGGTAGGAAGTCACTCTCCCCCCTGAGGGGTAAAAGTATCCCCAGCAGTTCAGAGAATAAAACAAATACCACAAGAGGAAAGCTATATTCTCACACAAAAGACATGAACCCCCATTACAAACCACCAAGATCCCATATTTCGCCGTCAATTAATCCATGAACGTAACAGGCTCCTATAATTTCCCATTGGGCGCCCTGTGGTCTCAGGATGACTGGTATTCTCATTCCCTGGAAGACATAAATTGTATCACCGATTTCGGTTCTGTGCGGCACCCATCCGAAAGTACGCTTTTCCGATACAAAGAAGCATCTCGCGTCTCGAACCCTGTTCTCAGCATGTTCAAATGGATCAGCTAGAGGCTTCAAAAGAAACTCGAAAATTTCGTTCTGTAAGATGTCTTGGCACCATAGTCGCTTCATCATTAGCTTCTTCGATAGGTACCAGTACCCGAAGCTGATACCTAACCAAGGACCCGGCTTCTTATTAGGGGACTCGTGAATAAACCATGGTTCACGGTTGTAGACGAGAGTGCGCCAGAATGCATCAAAAGATGCAGATGAGCCGCCCATTATGTCATCCCCTATCTGCAAACTTGGGTCCGCTAAAGTTCTGATCTCCGACAGCCAAGAGACAATCTCTGCTTCGTATCGTGTCATTTCTTCAAAAATGCTGTTAATATCGAACCTACCATCTATTATTTGCTTTCGTTCCTCTGAAGTTGTTTGCGGAAGTGGCGGTCTTCCCCTAGCTAGTGTTCTGACTTGATCAAATACTGCCCCCATTATGCTTATCTCCTATGTCGCTCTAGTTAATAAATATCATGGTTGCATAGGTTGCCATGCTTACATCTGGTACGGGTATTATCGAGGGAGGTGACGAAGATCCAAACCATTCGAAGTTGGTGCCTTGCCTCAATCGCACCTCCGGCAAAGGAATCTCCCTGCACCCCGTCATATGCAAGGTATTATAGAACCCAGACATTAGGAGACCAGGACTATGCGGAGAATGTGGTTCTGGGGGTTTGCGTGAAAGGCCAACCACTCAATGGGAAACCTGTCATGGTTTCGATTATTTGTCTAGGGAAGCCTAGGAGGGCCATCTTTCCAACTAGGCAAGCGATTTCGGGATATAACTTCTCATAGTTTACGAAGTATTGTAAATCAGCCGTGATACCAGCAAGCGCAAAATATCGGTCTCGGCTATGCCTACTGCTGGGCACGTCGGCATTTAAGACAGGTGGCAAAGGGAAAAGAGGCGCTGAACGAGACGCCTGCGGGCAGCCATGGGGCGGGGGGGAACTGACAGCTGGTGGCTGACCCGCGGCAGCCTAACAGGTCAAAGCCTCAGCTACTTCAGTCTAAGGTTCCATAAGTAAATCTACAATTTGCAGCTATCAACAAAGTCCAAGAACACCGTCAGAAAGCCTTGCGGATTATCGAAGAATGGTGCATGTCCTTCATCCTTGAGCCTGATACATTCACCACGCCATAGTCGAGGCGCTCCTTTGCAGACCGAATCACAGTAGTCCAGGTCCAAAATGGGCTCAGATCCACCGTTGACGACGGCTATCCACCCTTTGAAATCGTGCACAATCTTGATCTGATCACTGCAGTAGCCTTCCATGAATTTGGCACCCATAGTTCTACCGGCCAAGCGGTTCGTACGCAAGACATCTTCAACCAGCCAACCTGGCGGTGCAGATTTGGTAAGAACACTCGCGACCTTGATCAGGTCCTCCTTGGAAGCCTCCGGGTTGAACAGGGCTGACACATCGGCGTCTTTGCGGAAACCGGCAATTGCCTGCTTCGGCACTGGTGGCGTTCCGGTGATCATGATGCCAGCGATACGAATGTCAGTGGGCTTTTTGGTATTCGCGAGCACAGAGACAAGTTCCAGCGCGACATGCCCACCAAGGCTCCAGCCTAGTATTATAATTTGCGTGATGTTGTAATACCGGAGGACTTCCAGGGCCGCTTCTGCATAGGCGTACTGGTAGTAGGATTTGTTGGGGTCAGGGGCGTCGGAAGAGCGGCCATGGCCTGGAAAATCGAAAACGACGAGTTTGTAATTGGATTTGAGCTCCGGCGAGTTTTGAAGCGGCTCGAAGATACGTGAGCTAGTTGCACTGCCATGTAGAAACAAGATAGCTGGGTTCGACTTGGAAGATGCCTGAGGTTCACCACAGGCAGTCCAGAGCGTACCGAACTCAGTCTCGATCTTTTGCTCTTGCATGGTGGAAGGCGTGCAGATGGGAATAGAAGAGAAACAGGGAGGAATGAAGACACGAAACAGCGCCAAATGCCGTCTGTTAAGGAGTTTTTTAATGTTCCCCTTACCGGCATTTCCTACCCCCTTGCCTCGGCGTTAAATATACCAACCAACCAACCAACTCTACGGCATCGTATCTACAACGAAATGGATACAGATGACGTAGGTCTTGACAGGGAACAGTGTGCGTATTAGTCCTAACAAACATGCAAAGCCAAACGAGTGAACCTGCGACCAAAAAGTGCTACCTAAGCCCTGCTGACACTATGATGCAGTAGCTTCCAAGGGGGGTCCCTCAAGCTTCGCTCTCATAGGTTGCATAAGGCCTGTGAGATACATGCTATCTAAACATATCTCTAATACCAACACAAAAACGGTCTGGCTCGTCTCCTCCATATAAGAGATCAAGAAACCATTCAGACTGTTTGCTTATTCAATAAACTCCAAGCAATCCCACCGCAACGCAGTACGAGGACTGCCTAAGATTCCACGGTAAGAATTATCACTGCGAGAAGAAGACATATTTAAATTATACACGTCCTACACATGAAGGCTTGTGCAAGAAACCCATCCCCAAATGTGCCAACTACAGAGAACCATATACTACTACCTCTAAAACATACCCAATACGGCCAAAGATCATCAATGGAGTGGTCCGCAAGCCTACGGCGGAACAGCTCCAAGAAATACGAGTAGCAGGAGAAAGAGCAAGATCACATACCCACAAGGAAGCAAAACAGGACATGGCTAACAAGACTATAACTACAATGAAAGAAGCTGACAAAGAGGCAACCAAGCAGGAGGGACTTAACAAAATGAACTCCATAACTGCAATAGAAATTAATACAACCAAACCAACAAGTAAGACTTAACGGCCTAACAAAGAAGCAGATACCGTAATCGTACGCTCATAAATACAACGAAAACGAAGACGTATACGCGACATAGGCACCTGGTTATCCACTCCGTTAATGTAACCGGTAGACAAAAAAGCGCCAACCCAACGAAACTAGCGCTTAATCTAGCCGACCACGAGGACGAAAGGGCAGACGTTGTTCTGATGCAGGAGCCATGGGTAGGGATCCCGCCGGATAGGAGGATGGCGGTCAAGATGCACCCCAACTACAACGTCTTCTCCCCAGTCGACAGCTGGAATAGCGACACGAGAAGACCGAGGTCCCTGATCTACGTACGGAAGCACCTCAAAGCTGACCAGCTCCGACCGTACAAGCCACTCCTGCTATGTCCGCTCTCGGAGAAGAATGCCCCAGCTTGATGATTCATAGATGTGTTCTGAACGTAGGATAATAGACGACTCCACAAATAGACATACGAAGGCAGACCCGAAGCCATTCGTGGCGGAATCTGTATCTACACGTAAATGTTTTATGCAATTTTATCTTCTTATTGG
This sequence comes from Hypoxylon fuscum, assembly GCA_022578945.1. NCBI lineage: Eukaryota > Fungi > Ascomycota > Sordariomycetes > Xylariales > Hypoxylaceae > Hypoxylon > Hypoxylon fuscum. The sequence continues at coordinate 79,246 of MU399953.1, forward strand.
AACCCATAGAAGGCTAACACTAGATACATAATTTGAAGGTTTCTTCCAAAATAATTCATAGAGGAACTGAAATGCTTTGCCTCAACGATTTAATAAAATGAAATAATCCAACCAAAACCGTCCGCGGGGAACTATCTAGCGGTAAATATAAGTCTTCAGTGTTTACAAGATTTCTCGGTCCTCTAATAAAATCCTACTATATGATTAGGCGATGCGAACCCCCTTATCTGTCACGTCCTGCGCGTTGCATCAAGTGTCCTAAATTAAAGAAAAAAGCTTCCCTCAAGAACTCCGGGCCCGGGAGATGTGCTTGACGGGGCTGTCCAAAGTGCAAATCAGGATCAAGAGGATATCGACCCATGTTAGGTCTCATGAGAAAGTTGAATAAGTCATCGTCTGGTAAGTGTGGAGGGGCTGGAGGAGCTGCAGGAGCTGGCGGACGAATCCTAGCTCTACCTTGAGGAGGCGCATTTGCTCTTCGCTCTCGCGCTGCAAATGAGAGTCAGTAATTACTTCCTCGAGTAAGAAGTCTAGGGGTCTCGGGTCAATTTCAAAAGCAATCCCAGAAAAATCACAGCTCGATTAGTAAAATCCCGACTCCCTATGTAGGCCAAAAGGGGGAAGAAAGTAACACCCGTGGCTACATACGTAGTGCTCCATTCATAAAGGGGCGCGGTGGCCCGCCTGGGTTGATGAATGGCATAAAAGCTCGGCCTCCTTCGTAGTTTGGCGGGTTGTCGTGATATCGGCACTGCTGAGTATGGTGACACTGTAAAAATTCGTGCTCGTCGCGGTAATACCTCCCGAAACACAGCCAGCACCACTCGTGACCGCAGATACCTTGTAATTTCGAGTTAGCTCAGTGTCACTGCTAAGAAGTTAGGAGTTTATAGGAAAAGAGATCACTCACAAGTGACGTGGTCGCATCCAGTAAATTTGTGTACATTTTTCTTGCATCCTGGGCAAGGTTTGGTGATCTCCTTGACATGTTTTTCGGAGGCCTCGTTATTCTTTCTCTGTTTCCGAGTACGGTTTTGATACTCCTCACAGGTCTCCCCTTTGTGCCATGGGACATTATGTCGTACACAGAGGTAATGTTTGCATGCATGACACCTCGCTTTCGAACAACCTGCGGGGTGGATCTGGCCCGAGTTACACTTGGGGTTGAGGCACCACGTGAACTCTGGTATACTTGCAAGTACGGCCTTTGCGGCTAGAGTGTCGTATTTTTCGAAGATTTCCCGGGTTGCGAAAGCTCGAACATTCGCGAATTTGAGAAGTTGTGGGCACTCAGGACATTTCAGACGATCCCAAGTAACGGTGTCCATGCTCGATGTGATCCATTGCCCAATGCATTCCTTGCACATGGACGAGTCATGCTGACAGGCTGCGGTAATGCGGCGTCTATTTGGCATCTCAGAGACTCGCTTCTCATCACCACATACGATGCACGTTTCCGAGAGGGGTAGCAGCCAAGCCTCGGCCTCGATAAACTTGTCCTCTACGACACGAGGTACCTCGAAGTCAATGGTCTCACCGGGACGGATATGGCTAGTTTTCCTGATAGGCTTACCGCGACAGGTTAACCTAATGTCATCAACGTCGATATCAACGCCGATGCCACGCCGATGCAGTCCGCGCGAGTGGACTGATGCCAATACACTGTGCTTCAGCCAAACCTTGAGCTCACGCACATCTACGTAGCCGCGAGAGTTCAGATATGGCCTATGCCAGATATACTGTTCATTGAAACCCCTTAGTACAAGGAATTTGCCGGCCCGCCGTATGTCGATGACCAGGTACCGACAGAGCCATGTCTGCACCTTACGGGTCTCCCAGTTGTTTCCTTGCAGTGGCCCTGGTCTTAGACCTCCTGCTGCCTCAACCACGATTTGGTTGGAACTTTGCACAGGGCTCTTATCAGTCTTGTTGGAAGTTCGCAAAAGGTGCGCAACGGTCTCCCGTATACTGCTAACAGACTGTCCCGCTGCGACTTCACGAACAATTGTTTCTAACTGAGGTTTGCGGAGCTTCATATTGGCTCCTCGCCAAATGACTCGGGGAGCGCCGTCATCTCCTGCCGACAGCACCCGGTACCGTAGGGCTGGCGCATCTTTCGGGACATCGTTCCCGCCCAGACGCCTGCCATCGCAAAAGTAGTGCACCTCGGCGTCTTCTGGAATTTGTTGGTCCCCATTTGGGAATTTGGACTTCAGGAATTCAGTCACGTGATCCAGCTGTGAGTTCTCCTTTAAGGCGACTTGAACGTATTGCCGGCCTGTAAGGGTGTAGTCAAGATCGAGGAGTTCTATCTTCTTTCTCTCCTGGGCGGGACCGGGATTTTTTGGGTGATGATTCCGTTTATCTTTGTGCCGTTTCGACGACTCCGCCGCATGGCGGCCCGTCGTAGAAAGTGACCAGCGTCGTGAGAACATGGTGGAGCTTACGGGTTAGCAAGTTGATAGTCAAGCACGATCGCTGGCGCCATAGAATACTTATAGTTATAGGGGCGGTATGTGGCGTAACTAGAGTGGTTAGAATACCTATAACGAATAGGGTCAGTGGCTACATAGATGAAACGGCCGGTATTTGGGCAGTTTGGGGCTCTCGATGAGGTTCTGACAAATGGTCAGGACAGCTCAGTATCACCTATCATGTATTCAGAAGTCTGCGGGGCAAAGGTAAGCTCGAAGTCCTATTAAAATCTACGAAATCCCAGGTCAGCTCTAGCGCACGAATATGCGTTTTCACACAACCCTTCGTGATTCATAATCGCCTTAGCTACCTGATGATTGGGCGGCAACACATCCTACTGGCCTGGTTAGTGTGGTGGCACCAATGCACGACGTGGAAGCCACGTGAGACAATGCTGCGCGACGTTAAAATGGCAAATGATTCGAGTCAACGTGATTCGAGGGATTCAACCATCCGCGAAATCAAGGTAGCTCTTCGAATTCCCAATTGTTATGTGTTCTGTAACTGTGTAGAGCGCTAGCATTTCCGAAAAGCTTGATGCCATTGCTAGTGGTTTTCTTTTTCGTCGCAAAATGATATCCCGATAACTCGGATTTTAAAAACTTGCGCTCGAACCGAACCCGATGGCGATCGTCCCGTGCACTGATCGCGTAAATCGTATCACTGCGACAGGTACCAATTCCGCTGTAACACCATCCAAACCAAAGTTCCACCCGCCATCACATAGGGTTCCGCCGCTTCGCGAAATCTTGTGTTATTGTATACAAACACCTCGGTAATATACAAGAAAAGCACACCGACGAAAGTTAAGATGGCGAGATCATAAACCTGGGGGTTGCCGATATGATATGCAGCGTAAAATCGTATGGCGCTGGTGTAGAAGTTCTTCACACCGTATACATGGGCCAACAGTGGATGCGGAGAAGGCGCTTTTGGTCCCCCGAATTGTCGCAGAGCTGTCCTTGGACTGCCCACGTAGCACACGACGGTGTGAATAGCCGCGGCGAGTCCTTCCTACATGTAGATGGAAGACTACATTAGTCTATGCCTCCCGCGAAAACCACCCGGCAATGGAGCTTACGAATAGTAGAAAGTAAGGCAGATAGCCCTCTTGGTGCTGCGGGAGGATTGAGGAGAACATATTCATTTACAATGCTATGAACTAGTGTTTTAGTTGGATACTCGTAACATCCGCGAGAACAGCGAAAAAAGAGAATAATTAAAAAACACAGTTACTTGATTGATTTCTCTCTTCGAAACTACAACCCAAGGCGAGAGAGCCCTTGGGCTTTTAATGCACGAATGAAAGACATATCGGTGTTCCGATGGCTGGTGGAACCAACAGTGAATTGCGAACAGGGGGGTTAGGTACAAGTGGCACCCAATATTAGCACAGTACTTCGTAGGGAGGCATCAATGAATCCTTTGTGCTTGGTGAAGCCAGATATACCTAGTAGATGTACTGTAATATTTCACTTCAAATGCTTGAAAATTGCTATTAAGTCCTTACAAAATACCTACCTACCTACCTAACTTATGAAAAGGAACAGTGCCTATCCTCCTCCGATTATTGTACCACCCTTTTCCTAAGCGCTGTAGCATCAGGTGTATGCAAGTCACTCTAGTTGAGCCACTCAAAACACCGATAGTTGCATGTAACCGACCTAACGCTTCAGTGGCTCCAACAGGTACCTACCTACATCCATATCTTCTCATCAAAAACGTTAGTCAACAACCCAACCTACCGATAGAAACATCAATAATACATCTCCAAGTAGGTTAAGTATTACGGCACATTCATGGCAACAACTGGAAGCTTGGGCTCTTCATTCAGGCGATCGACAAGCACTAGCTTACCTCCAGGTCGGACGGCGGGCATGAAAATCTTGATCCAATTAGGCTCGCCATCCACCTCATCGTCTTCCATGATCCGCTTCGCTGTGTAGAGTTCATAGCTTGTATTGAAGCTATAGCTCTGTAAGCCTGCGATGACCAGCAACTTCAATCGTAACCACCGGCCCATTTCTTTTGCCCGTTCTACGATCTCGCCCTTGCTAATGCACCCGCGATCCGTATTCAGGTCGTGGCCGTAGATTCGTAAGTCTAACAGGACGCTTTGAAGCATCGGCATCTCCGACCACGACAGCCATAAGTGCGAAGCACGATCTAAGTCGATGGCCTTGTTTAAAGCCTCGAGATTGTCGTCGCTAATCTTGGCATCGATGCCAATCATGGTGCGGGCATCTACGTTTATCAGTGCTAGTGGTGAATGGATTACGATGTGTCGCAGCAACTTGAAGATATAGGGCGAACCGTTGGGAATCTTTCGTTTCAGAGCCCCAGGCTGTTCATCATCAAAGGGGAGTATGCTCCGTGAACGTTGTCCGCGCATAGGGAACGCATCCCTCCAGTTCACTAAGAAGGACTCACCTGTAGCATCGCTAGGAATAGTGTCCGCGGTAAGTTGGAAGACCTGTGTTCCCTCATTGAAATATGATCGTAGGGTTTCACTGTGATACCGTGTATTGATTCTCAAGATGCGATCGTCGAGAGACTTCATAGGGAGGAAAATATGATCGCCATCATCGTGTCCAAATGTGGTCGTGAAATTATCGCCTTTGCCGTCGACACCTCGCATATAAGTGACAACCCTTGTTAGCTTTAATGCTCTCTCTCGCAAGGGATCCTCGCGATTGCAAGCCTTCCAGTCAGGCACTAAAAGATCCAAAGCACACCTAGGCGCCGAATCTATTGCTTTCGATAAAACCAGTGACATGATTTCAGGGGGAAGCTGACAATTAGTACTCAATTCTTGCCTCTTTTGCTCCCTAGGGCTTTCCTCGATTTTATCGAGTTTGCGCTTTCGGGGCCGAGAACCAATGTTATCGGAGCTTCCACTGGATGCATGGTGATTAATAGTAGCCAAAGGCACTGGTGGTGACATACCGTTACTAGATACTGTCTTCGGCCCCTTAATGTCCATTGGAATAGAGATGCGACCGTCTCCCATCATCTGGATTAGGATACGGGCGGCCTCGAGTCCTTGACGGATTGATTCCTCTTCCTCTTGCTGTGCATTTTCTATCCCTTCTATCCATTCATCTCTACAGGGAGAGCAGACATATTGGTATAGGTTCCCTGCCTTTTGATTCTCTATGTTCAGAGAGTGTGGGTGAAAGCGCGATCTGCAAACTGCATGCTGTGACCGAGCTATAACACTGTTATTGTCATTGTAAATATTCTTCCCGTGGGGTGTTAATCGGCCTCCTGGTTTCATTGTTGCTTCCGCCTGGTGTTCTTTGACAGGGGTTGTTGAAATCAGGATTCGATACTATTTTTACGTGGAATAAAGCTTCTTTTGTGCTTATTGGCCCTTTATATTGACAGATTTCATCGTTCACTTACAGGTAAGTTTTTATGTGACAACCTAGTTCACCAACAATAGTATTGTTCCTATTAAAAAAATGTGTATGTGAAACTTGGTCATTGGCTTGTCCATCAACCACATAGACTCGTTGAATCGAACTGTAAAAACGCAATGTACATTTTTAGAAAAGAAAATATACTCCTCTATCCTGTTGTGTATTAAGTCGAGGTCACGGGCGTCTCTGGTACCTTTTAAGCCATCATGTCTCCCACCTACACAATGTCTGCCCACTTATGCATGAAAGCCTACAAGTCTTTTCAGACGAGTTAGGATCTTATTGCTCAGGTCAATGTTATATCACAATCAAAGGCCAAGATCCAGATGGCTGATGCTATCACCCTAGCTCCCTTCTGATCACTACCCCCTCGAGCTTCACGTGCTTTACTAACATAAGCGTCACGTCGCAACACGAGAGTAGTAGTTTTAACAGCCGTTTTTATGTTCATGATAGTGGTCGACTTCACTTATGGTGATCTTGCTCCTTAGTACCGACTCTCCTTATGGTCGTTATTAATGCTTAGGGTTCTGTTTGCTTGCCATTGTTTCATGACATGATTCCTACTCAAGTTGTCCTTCTCCATCCAATGTATTTTTGATAAAGTGTGGTGTATTCTTACCCAGGTCAGTAGGATGTGCCAACCTCAGCCCAAGACGGCTCATCAGAGTTGGCGGGACGCACAGATCCGATCCGAACAGTACCATGAGTCGGTTATCATGCTTGTAAATATCCCCTCCAAAGGGTGCGGCTTGTATCTCCGTGAATGTCTCATACCAGTTGCATTGCTGTGTCAGGATAGCGCGTATGGCAATGCTATGCATGTTACCAGCATAAGGGGTAATAGGTTCTCCTTCCGCTGAGTTAGAATAGCTCGGTAGAATTAAATGGCTCGCATCTGGAAACTGTAGACAGGTAGGTAGGCTGTCGCATAACTCTATGAGGGCTTCCGTGTTCCGCTTTGTTTCATCATCGGGGCTATGGAAGCGACCCTTCAGACCAATTTCTTCGACGGTAATGTCGGCTGCGCGTAGCTTCTCCAACAACTGCGGCGCTACTCGCTCTGAGGTTGTAACAGTAGCACAGGTCTCGTCGTAGAGCACTGGGATGTATGCCTCGGGAAATAGGTCGTATACAATGCAACGCATGTCCTCCCCCTGCTTGGCACTAGGCCATTCCACGGCATAAGACTTGGACTTCCCAAGATCAAGCTCTTTGTTCCATTCCTCCTGTGCGTCGACGAGAGCCCCGATAAGCATGGCTAGTCGCACGGCTACGATGCTGTTTTTCTCCAACTCTCTCTGGTTCTTAGAGCTAGCTACTGCGAAAGCGCTCAAAAGACCTGTGGAGAAACCAATCGCTTCTACCTTGTTGTTATTACGCTTCTGTCGTTCCAGGAAATCTGCCTGAAAGTCTGTCTGGTCCCTCTTGCCCCTATTTCCATTCTTCGTCGCGTTTATCTCGAGATAGCGCCAGTATTGTGTTACTTGTACAAGTACAGCAAGTGGTGTAGTTATCATATTAGGTTGGCTTTCTTGCTCGACATCTAGACCATGCCTCAGCCACGAATCGAGGTCGGTTAGAAGTTTCACACCAGGAATTGTGTTTTCAATCTCAGGTATTTTCTTTGTCAATGCAACCCAATAACATGGCAGCTCGGCCACCATATCCAAAATCCACTTTTGAGCTGTGCCGTCCGACAAGCTGCTTCTTAGCTCATCTACGGGTTCTTTGCCGAAATGCGGTGGTTGCTGTCCAAACAATAGGACTATCGCCTCTCCAGATGAGACTTTTGGCTCGCCTGCATTTCCCATCCTAGTCTAACTTAGCCGTTGCGTTGACTGGAGAAACGGGATATTTTCGAAGGGAAAAAATCACTTTCTATTCTTTACTCGTTGAACATTAACCGATAGATATAGGGCCTGTTGAATATTTCCGGTGTTCGATGTTAAGCGTTTAGATTTGGACCAGGTTGCAGCGGCCATATCTCAGTGACATGCTCTGACATACAAATGAATCCGCGACATCTTCGAGACTACCAACGAGATAAATGTTCAGCCAATGCTCTTTCAGGAGTGACATTATGCTGATACTCGCCCTGCATGGCGTTATTTTGGGGGGAAGGGGTGGTGGCTTGCATTGTCCCCAAGAAAAACTCAAGCCCCTGAAGTCAGTCATCATGCGACGTTATCGCAACCCCCAAGAGGCAACATGACCGAAATTTAGGTAGCATGATAATTGTTCTCTTACTAAGCTTAGCTAAATCTCACAAGTACCATCGCACTGTAAGAATGAAGTTGAGATTACCTACCTAGGTACCTGATTATTATCTTTGCTCAACTGTTAACTATAGGCGTCCCCTCCTTGCCTATATCCTCTTATCCAGCACTCCCATCGTCCATCTTCGCTTCCACAAGAGATAATATTTCAAAGATTAATACATAAAATAAAGGATTAATGTTAAGAATAATAACACCATCAAATGAAATTCAGTGGCTTTCCTTATCTACCCAGATCTTACAGTATGTCTATCCTCAGAGTGTGATATTCAGCAGGCGTCCGCATTCCGACTTGGTTTCCGCTACCATATTATCAATATCAAAGTTCCAGGCCATTTCCGAGCGACGCTCAAACTCTGCCTCACATTTCTTTGCATCACGCCCAGTTGAAGCGTGCCTCCATTCGTAGATATCTCCCATCTCGCGTAGATTCTGTGTCATCCAGCGCGATCGTTCCAGACGAACTATGTTAAAAGCCTGTAAGGCCGAGGTAATTGCATTGAGTGTGCTAGGCACGGAACCATTACGGACTCCAGCATTCACCATCTCGAGTGAAGTAGCAATTGCTAAGGCGTCTTCCACGCCCATACAGGCACCGACACCATGAAAAGGACAACTGGCGTGCGCAGCATCACCAGCAATACAAACTCGGCCCCTGGCGTAGGTTGGTGCAGGATTATCAGCCATGTCGAAGATGCCCCATTTAGTTAGGTGATTTGGTAGCAGGTCGACTAGTTCACGAATTGCTGGGCTCCAGTCAGCCAAAGCATGCTGGATCTCCTGCCTTGTAGCAGGAACAGTCATTTTGTCTGCATCAACCCACGGCTCAGGATCATGCAGAAAAACGACCATATTGAACTGTTTCCAGTCGTTCACCTATATGAAGCATCGAGTTAATAGATCCCTAATGATAACGCGTAAAATTCTTGGCAGGAGGTAATCTTGAAAAAGAACCATGTGCATACGGGGTATGATACTGCATGGGCATTTGGGCCCATATGTGCACATTGATTATTCGCTTTATCATCACCGAGGGCTGCGATGGCCCCAGCAATAGGCACTACGGCGCGATAGGAAACTTTGTGTGTATAACTTGCATATGATGCTGGGTTGTCCTCTCCTAGTAGTAGCTGTCGAGTACGGGAACGAATTCCGTCACAGCCGATGACTGCCAACAGCATTAGCGTTATGTACCTACTCGTTAGCAGAAAGAATACAAGGAAGACTAACTAGCATCTGCCTCGGCAGCACTACCATCCGTGAAGCTTAGAGTTACCTTACTACTTGTCTCGTCATCGACATAGCTCTTGAGCTGCTTCCCGTACCGCATCACACCCTTTGGCAGCCGTTCAATCAGCTCACTGAGCAGATGAGGGCGGAGACAAGACATGTAATCAAGTTGTTGTGCCGGCATCTGGAAGAGCAACGCGTCCTCTGCCTGGGCTGCTTCTTTGCTGATGGGATTAAACCCGTCCCAGTAGCGATTATCCGAGTGACGGGGCAAATCTCCGACGCGCTGGAGTGCCTCCAGCACACGTGGATCAAGTTGCTGCATACATTCTCGTGCGATACCCGTGAACGCGAAGCCAGCGCCAATTTCGGTGGTGTCGTTTGATCGCTCGTAGACGGTAACTCGTATGTCATGGCGGAGGAGACCAAAAGCCAGCATCAACCCTATGATTCCTCCACCTATGATCGCTACATCGAGCGATGCACTAGGCGCATCATTATTTGCACTCATCTTCCCTGGGGACGAACAGGTTTAGACGCCCGCCTGTAGGAGACTACTAGACTCGGGTAAGCCACGGTTTACGAATTCCCAATCTATAATGCCAATGGCGCATTCCGTTAAGTATGCAACGATACAATTTCATCATTAAAGCCCAAGTCTGCTTCAGAGCGCCGGAGTTTCGATTGTCCCAAGCCACAAAATGATTCTTATCCGACACGTCGGCGGCGTTTTTTTCGCACTTGGCACACGGCTTGGAGAAGCGAGGATTTGTACAGCATGAGGGTATGTTCTCGTCCACGCATGGTGAGTGGCAGGAGACAGCAAGTGACCTTACGTTCAGATAATTCAATGCCGGCGATGCATATGCAGCTAGCAATGCAGCGTAACAACTGACTTTGAGTAATGTTCGATACATTGGCGCCCCAGTATGGGAGGGTGGGACGGTCACAGTGATGATCTTATAAATGCATGATTATCTTTTAATAAGAGAAGCACTTAAGCGTCTTTTATAAGGATAATATCGCCCCGGTAATTACCATAGTATAATATAATCTAGTTTTTCTAATAGCTTTATTAAATGATAAAAGTATTTTAATATTTTAATTATTTTATAATTATATTATATTAATTTATTAAATTTTATATATTTTAATAAATTTATAATTTCGATTTAATTTTAAATTTAAATATTATTTTAATTTTATAATTATAATTTATTTATATATATATTTATTTTTTAAAATTATTTTTAAATTAATATTAT